>SKCR01005370.1:0-25911 GCA_019454045.1 Zanthoxylum bungeanum | reverse complement strand
AAACCTCGTTTGTTGGTTATACAAAATCGTCAGAATGTTATAAACATTCTCCAAAAGGTTCCTTTTCAGAAATCGAGTTTGATCTATAACTGACACATTTCATAAATGAAATTACGCAGTTATCAACACAGCATCTTCAAAATGGATTTACCATGGCAACAGGTAAAAGGTTGAACCGTTATTAACACAATGTTGATAACGATACCTTTCCGTCAAAAGCCCAGCTTTGTACGTTGGTATGTTGCCTTCCATGTATGTCTTCCTGAAGACATTTAATTACCAATAGGCACAATGTCTTATGGTACATCAACTAGTATCCAAACTTGTTGATATACATGGAATCCATTTTGGATTCATGACACTTTGTCATAATAGGGAGTCGATACCTTGTATCACTACCTCATACGTAATCAGTTGGTATACCTTAAAATATTAACATCTTTATGAGGTGAGATCAGAAAACCCATGCCCTAGGTTGTTTTCTGACTCTCTCCGATCTACGCGGTTCTTGTGTATTCGAAGATTAATGGTAAATTCATCATTGATGAATTATATGTGTTCCATTTAGGATCTTGTGCCTTGAACAGTATTACTCCGATTTTATCGAGTATCACTATCCTCTCACTGACCACTGCATATCGGTATTCCTCTCAGGAAAAACCGCATGGTGAGCAACAATCACATTATTCTCATGTGAGATTTATAAGTACTATACTTATGGTTTCCCTTAGGATAACCTATATTGGCACTTATCCAATTTGGGTCCTTGGTTTGGTATCATCCAAACATATACCTAGCATCCCAAATGGTCAGGAATGAGAAACCGGTTCTTTCCCGTTCATATCTAATATGTAATCTGTCAAACAGATTATTATGGAACCTTATTCTAAATAAGTTATTGCACTGTTAAAACTTATCCGTTAAAGGAAATGGTAGCTCAGAGCGACTCTTGATTAATCTTATCATGTCTAACATGATTCGGTTAATCCGTTCGGACATACCGTCACTTTGACGTGTTCTGGGAGGAGTCCTCATTTGAAAGAATACTATACTCTTTCAAGTACATATGAAACTTACTGCTTAAGTATTTTCCATTACGGTCTTACCGTGGCGGCATAATACTATAGCCGATCTGTTGTCTATTTCGTGTCGAAACTCTAAAAGTTTCCGATTTGTGTTCTTCAAAAGAAACACATAACCATAACGTGATGCCACATCCGTTTTAGGGTCACGAAATATTCATGTTCACATCTAGCCTAGCTAGATATGGGCCCACTTACTTCACCATGAATAGGGCTAACAGATCGGTGGCCCTTTTACTATTACCAAGTAAATAGTATTTTAGGTACTTTACCTAATAAACTAGATTCGCAGACCTTATTGAATAGTCAAATCAGTCATAGTACGCCACTCTTCAAAAGTGTGGATATACGAGTCTCGTTAAATTGTGTCCTAGACAACAATGCCACAAATAAGTCTCTATTGATAAATCAATTTGAGCTATTTATTTGTCATTTTATATGTTTGAGATTTTATTTATATTCAAAATATAAATTCGGTTATTTACATCTAATGTATTTATCTCAGTATCATCTTTATATAATAAAACACTTAGTGTTCTATAATATAAAGGTTTTATCCGCAACGGATTAAACACTGATATAGAGATAATGTCTCTAGTCAAACTAGTTACATTATAACAGTTCCTAATTTAAGTATATACCCAAAGGGTAGTTCCTAAACTTAGGTATCTACGATCGAAACAGCGACTTTCGTCCCGTTTCCGATTCGCAGAGCAATCTCAGCTTGAAGTCAGTATCCTGCTCAAAGCAGATTCTGAACATCAATACATATATTTTATGTACCACACTAAGTATTTAAAATCTAATTTCAATACTAGCTGTGAACATAACTAAGACAAATATTTTAAAGTTAGAGCCTCGCCCTTTCTTTAATTCCTTCGTGTCTGCCATATCCAAATGGTAGTCACTTTGGGATATGTCAATTATCCTTTCAATATTTCAGAAACCTTAGGCCAAGCCTTGGGTTCTTAGAATATCGAAACGATGTGCACCTCGTGCTACATGCCCAATTGCAAACTTTGACTTTATCTCCTCTAGAATAGTCAATTAATTCTCCAAGAATTATAAATTGCAATTTTAATACTTCTTAAATCTAATATTAGATTTATGACAAGTATATTAAATTAAGCATTAAAGTCATCATCACATAAATCTTCCAAAGATTTTATGCTCTACTTATTTTGCTTAATTTGGGCTTAAGGTATAATAAGTTATTTTATCAAATAAAGTAACCTATTATTTATTCCCATTTGAAAAATAAATATTTAAAATATTTTAATTCCAGATTATATTTTAATGTCCATCTTTTCAATTTTATCTTGATTACAATAGTCCAACTATTTAATCAACGATTAGTGGTACTATATATATTATAATGATTATAATAGTCCAATATATAAATCAATATAATCCAAATTAATTAACCTCAATTACATTGATTACTATAATCCAATTATAAAATCAACTGTAAACTGAAATTAATTAATTCAAATATATTGATTAATATAATCCAATTATATATAATCAAGTATAATACAGTCCAACTGTTTATTAAAACAACAATTTAAATATTAGTCCAATTAACATTTAATTAATGACGAAATAATTTAAATGAGCGCATATGGCGAGTAATTGAACGAGTATTGCAAATTCAATTCTTGCCTCCCACTATTTTTCGTCAAGCCTCTAACCCTCTGTCGAGTACTCGGGAAACCGTGTTTCTAGTGGGCTAGGATCCCGTTAAATATCACACAATCTTGACTTTGGCCAACAAATTGTATGATAATTAACTAGGTAGATCTCTAAGATCAATTGTATCTCATCCAACTCCTAGATCCAGTAGGTGGACATCCAAGTCCCAAACATATATCTTATATATATGCCTATACATCGAATGTATACCCTAACCTTTTTCCTCTGAATCAACTAGGCCTTGGCTTTGGCACAACAAACCTAGTGATCCCAGTCAAGCGCGGACCCATTGACATGGAAGCTTCGTAATCAATGTCAATGGACAAGAAGTGGTCTTGACTTTGGCCAACAAACCACAACTTGGACACGACACCGATATGGAACAAAGCTTCGTGATTAAAACACATCTTCGACGGACAAGGGCTTGACTTTGGCCAACAACCCCTGCCAATCTCGGATCTTGAGTAAAATCACTCAATGGAAGGAAAATAAACGCTTGATATTTAACGAGGGTTTTTCCCGTGCAAATTGGCTACCAATTTTAATTATCTTTGTTAAGGTCTCATCATCATACACCCTTAAACATGCATTCTAAACACATAATAAAGCGCATATGATAAAATAATAATGATATGCGGATGGATACTTTACATTGATCCTAGATCAAATCTCTCATTTTCTCTCTCCAAAGCTAGCACATGTAATTACTTCTACCCGTTACACTACATTTCTAAAGAAACCTCATTTACATGGAGGGGAATAGGTGAGAAGAGAATACAAAGAAATAAGAGATAAGGCTGGACACGCAGGTCCAATTTAATAAATCAAATTTATTACAACAATTTCTAAAAATCGCCCCACCCGGCTAATATCCATCCGATATACATTATTCAAACATCACAACCATGTATTCATACAAGCATGTTATCAATCAATCTAATCCAATTAATTAATCTTGATAATTAGTGATCATCCAATGTTCAAACAAAGATTTGATTTTGTTCGAGTCAAACTCGTATTGCGAACACGTACTCAAAGTACGATTTCTCAAATAAAATTAAATTACATGATTAAATCCAATTTTAATACGTATTTAATTCTAATTCATTATTTAATTCCAAATTAAATATTACACTTTATAAAATAAACCTTTACGACTTAAATTCCAATTTAATCGTTACGGGTCTCAAAGCCCGATTAATATCCAATATTAATTTAATTAAAGTCCAATGGGCTTTTAATTAATTTCTTGAGGCGTGGACTTTTGGTCAACTCGGGTCAAACCCGCAACCAAAGTCCAATCCGGGAGTTACCCCATAAGCCCATAAATTAATTTAGGCCCATTAGGCCCAATTAAACGTTAAAGGTTCATTAGTCGCATTTGGGCCTTTTGGAAGCGGTTTTGGGCCTAATTGGATCCAACCAATTTTGGCCTAAACCAATTTTGTACAACAAAGTCCAATAAACCCAATAACAACTTTGAAAGCCCAAATCCAATTTTAAGGCCCAATAATTTAATTTCAAAAATTCCAAATTTTCAATTAAATTACCTAAAGTTATAGCATTATTAATTTCCCAAATCAAAGTTTCCAAAACATCAAATTTGTCCAATTAATCATGCTTAACATCAATTAATCATGTCCAACATAATTAAATCGAAATCAAACCCAATTTTATGCTTCAAGTGTCTCGGCCAAAGAGGGAAATTATGCCCAAATCACATTCAATCCAATTGAACCAAATTAAACATAAATTCAACATCCTTAAATGATTTCCAAGTCATCCAATGAACAAAAAAAAAAATCAAAATCCAAGACAATAGGGCACTTGCCAAATTCGGCCATCACAAGCAAATTGGGGAAAATTGTTCCAAACACTTTTTCATCAAATTGATCTAATCAATCATCAATTAAACAACATTTAAGCATTCTAAATCATCCAATTTCATTAAACATGCTCAAAATCAAGTTTACCCCAATTTGTCATGCCCAAAATTTAGGGAAAAATGGATCCAACCAAATTTCATGAAATTGATTATGCACAACATCAATTCAACCTCATTCAAGCATATATACTAAACAATTTAATCATTTGATGCTCAAATTGAGTTTACCCAAATTAAAGTTTTGGCCAACATTAAGCAAATTGGGGAAAATCAATCCAATTAATTTTTCATCAAATTGATTACATATACTCTAATTTATTCATATACAAGCATTCTTAAACAAACAATTTGTTAAAATCATGCTTAATCAAAAAGCCCCAAATTTTGCTCAAGAACCCTAATTCGTTTTATGCAACCAATAGCTCAAGATACCATTGTTAGTTATTATCTAGGTCCCAAGATCAAACAAGACATGAAAACAATGTGTGAATACATCAACGGAGGTTGCGGAATACTCACATCGATCGGTTGAGTCGATTTGGAGATGAATCAAGGACAAAATGCTCACTGTTTTAGGCGTGAACTGCTGCAGTCCACTGTCCACTGTCTTCTGTTCTTGAGCTGCGAAACAGAGCTCCAAGCCTCGTCTAACGGATCCCGGCTCATGGGCGAACCTCCCTACCACCTTCGCAAGTCTCGTAGTGTGCTAGCACTTGCAGTTTTTGCCACAAAAACCCAACTCTTGGCTTCCCTTTGCTCACGTTTTGGCTTCAAAAACTAGTGAAAAATGCCCTTGGGCGTGAGCTTGAAGGAGAGAATGAGAGAGAGAAATGTTGTTAAGTTATACAAAAGTGGTATAACATTTGTTTATATATTTTCCAAAAATAATAAATGTTTTTACCAATTAATTTGTTTTAAAAAAAAAACAAATTAAATCAATTGTAATGACCTTGAGTGTTCCACACTCCAAAGTCAAAAGTCTATCACAAGTCCATCAAGTCACATCTACTTTAATAAAGTTACATGTTGTCATGTCACATCACTCAAAGTGACAAGTGATTTGACGCTTGATGCGACTAATGATTTGACGCTTGATGTGACTTACGACGCCGCACTCGAATTCGAAATACGAATGCGCTCGCAATCACACTCGGGCTCGGGTTCGCTAATTCCAAATTAACGATTTTTCCGTCGCGTCGTAATTAAATGATTACGCCTAGCGAATTCACTATTCACGTCGCTAACGAATTAATTCTAAATTAATTCGTTCGCCCGAATTAAAATATAATTTTAATTTCGTGTCGAAATCTAATTTCATTTAATATATCGAATACGGTCGTCGGAGTATCCGAATCACGTACGTACCAAGTACTACGTTCTACCGATTCACGAGACAAGGTCGACTCCTAGCAAAGCACCAAGTCTTCCCAATTCTCCGGACATGAATGCATAATGCATTTCAAACTAAATACAAAAATTAAAGATACATTACTGTTGAGTTTCAATCAAGTCCCAAGGATCATAAATCATGCATAAACGAGTTGAATACATATCAAAGGAGGTGCGGAATAACTCACATTGATCGGTAGAGATGCAACGAAGATGAAACAAATTCGCACTTCATGTTTCTGCCTCCCTCCAAGCTCGGCAATGGCAGTGAACTGCAGCTCCATTTTCGGCTTTGGGTGGTCCTCCATTGATGCTCCAAGCTCCAAGCTTCACAATGTGATTCCTTGCTCACGAAATCACTTCCCTAACACCTATGTATGGACTCATGGAGTGCTAGCTCTCTTGTATTTTGGCACAAAATACTCACTGGTTTCTCCTCTGTGTCACGGTAATGAGCATCAGAAAAATGGGAGAGAAGAGGCGTAGGAGAGAAGAAGGGTTTTTGGCTCCAAAAAACCTAAAACCGTGAAGAGTGAGAGGGAAATAAAAAATTGTAATAGATTTATATTTTCCAAAAATAATAAATCATTTACCACTTTTTAATTTCTAAAAGACAAACATTAAATGCTTTCTTTCATCTCTCATCAACTCACATCAATCAATCAAATGTCACATCACTCAAAGTGACATGTGAATTGACGCTTGATGTAACTTGCGATTTGACGCTTGATTTTACTTGCGTGTCGCACTCGAATTCGAAATGCGAATGCGCTCGCAAACAATCCCGGGCTCGGGTTCGCTAATTCCAAATTAACGAATTTTCCGTTGCGTCGTAATTAAATGATTACGCCTAGCGAATTCACTATTCACGTCGCTAACGAATTAATTCTAAATTAATTCGTTCGCCCGAATTAAAATATAATTTCAATTCCGCGTCGAAATCTAATTTCGTTATAATATATCGAATATATTAATTTATCGATTAATTCCAAATTAATCGTTCTCTCTCTTTAACGATATTTTATCCGAGATAAAATATCTCCGTAATTAATCCCAGATTAATTTTCTCTCTCATCGAATTAATCCCAGATTAATTAAAGTGCGAGTCATACGTCATCGGTGAATCTTCAGGAACCGACCCATGAGATCTCCGGATATGTTGGCAGTAAATACGGTCATCGGACTATCCGAACACGTAAGTACCTCGTACTACGTTTATACCGATTTACAAGACATGGTTGGCTTCTAGCAAAGCGCCATCTCTACCCAATTCTCCAGAAATATTCTTACAGGAATATATATAGATCTGTATCAAGCGTAGTATACCGTAGTATTGTGCATATCGGCCCAGTATCGGATAGTCACGTGCTAGGGCTGGGGCTGGATAAGTGTCTGCCCCGTCCGAAGCACATGTCGGATGTCTGGTAACTAGTCTCTATAATCGGATATGCATGACCTAGTCATAATATCCCGATGGTTGCGCAACACTTAAGAGCACTAATACCGTATCCTGCGTGACATCATCTCCACTATGACTGAAGTGATACTTCCGTCTTGACATCACACCCAATACACTACGACTCTCTGATAAACCCAGAAGTGGTGTACGCAGAACCGGTTAAAGCCATGTACCACCAAGACCAAAGTCTATCGATTATCGTAAGTATTAGCGATGTAAGTCTCAGGTTAAGACTTTACACACCTACCTTGATTTCGGCCTCCCATAGACACATAGTTATAATACCAATGGGATTCCGAAGGGTCTATCCAGAGCGAAGCTGTTTCCCGTACCATCGGTGAAACACGACCTCCTATCGCACTTGCATAAGTATCCAATACTTATATATATGAGAACTATGCCGTTGTGCCCTCACAACGCACACAAGTGCAATACTAGCCTATTCCGCATTATCGATGTCCAGTCTCGATAATACTCCGGCTAGGGATATTTAATGATTAATCCTTCGGGGACTGATACTGTCTCATATCATTCTCAGTCCGGGAACTAATCATAGGGACCTCTCTTCATTTATATATCTATGGTGATCTAATCACAAATGATGAGAGTACAATTTCCTTGTCACATAGTTAATTTGCTACAACAACACAATGATCTGTGCAAATAGTGACGCTATGGGTCATTTTGTCCAACAATCTCCCACTTGGCACATAGCCAGTCACTCAAGTGTCCCACACCCGAACTATGAACGGTTCGCTCAAATTGCTGAGGAAAGGTTTTCGTCAGCGGATTTGTTTAATTATCGTATGACGCGATTTACACGATCATCACATCGCCACGATGTATAATCCGAACGAATCAGATGATATAGAAGTATATATCTGGATCGTCGATGAGACCTTTAATTCCTTAGCCTGTGCTGACGCCTAGCTCAGCTGCTAAAAGAACTATATCTAATCTAATTAGATTTATTTTCGATCCAAATGGCTTCTATTGCTGCCTCAGCTGCAGCAATAATCCGCATTTGTTGTTTATTCGGCAACAGTTATCTTGCTCGGAAGATTTCCAGCTCACTGTCCCAGTGTTCAAACTTTATAGTACCGCAGTATTTACCGGTTTGGAAACTTGCAACAGTGATCCTAGTCACTTCAAGTTCTCCTACTCCATAATTTAAGACAGCATCTTTAGTTCTCTCAGATACTAACAGATGTTCTTAATCTTCAATCCAGTGACTATCACTTGGATTGACCCGATTGTGACTCCATATGCTCGAAGCGTATGAGACACCAATACAAGTACATTTTAAATGTACAATTTCCAGAGAGTGTTAACAACTCCAAATCTATCCCAGTAGATCTTTATTCCTCGAATAAAGGTTGTTACTCCCCAGAATTCTACGGAGAATTTCTATTGAAAGCCAAGCTTTCATCAATTGCTTTATGGGAATTTCATTGTCAGTGCCCTCCCACTAACCTCCTTATATACACAAGAATTATTTCGTTTTGAGTCAAATCATAAACCATTATGATTATTTCAAAACGTCAGTTCCAGGAACCTTATGCTTGTTTCAATCCAAACATGGATCGAATAACCCGCAAACCTTGTTTGTCGGTTATACAAAATCGTCAGGATGTTGTAAGATCCTCCAAAAGGTTTCCTTTTCAGGAAAGCGATTTTGATCTGCAACTGACACATTTCATAAATGAAATATGCAGTTATCAACAAGCATCTTCAAAATGGATTTACCATGGCAACAGGTAAAAGGTTGAACCGTTATTAACACAATGTTGATAACGATACCTTTCTGTCAAAAGCCCAGCTTTGTACGTTGGTATGTTGCCTTCCATGTATGTCTTCCTTGAAGACGTTTAATGTACCAATAGGCACAATGCCTTGTGGTACAACAACTAGTATTCAATAGTTGTTATACATGGAATCCATTTCGGATTCATGGCACTTTGCCATAATAGGGAGTCGATACCTCGTATCACTTCCTCAAACGTAGTCGGTGGATATACCTTCATAAGATTGACATCTTTATGAGGTTAGATCAGAAACCAATACCATAGGTCGTTTTCTGACTCTATCTGATCTACTCAGTTCTTGTGTATTCGAAGATTAATGGTACAGATTCATCATTGATGAACTATTTGTGTTCCATTACGGACCTTGTGCCTTGAACAGTATTACTCCGATTTTCATCGAGTATCACTATCCTCCCACTGACCACTGCATATCGGTATTCCTCTTAGGAAAACCGCATGGTGAGCAACAATCATATTGTTCTCATGTGAGATTTATAAGTACTATACTTATGGTTTCCTTTAGGATAACCTATATTGGCACTTATCCAATTTGGGTTCTAGTTTGGTATCATCCAAACATATGCCTAGCATCCCAAATGGTCAGGAATGAGAAACCCGGTTTCTTTCCCGTTCATATCTAATATGATATTTGTCAAACAAATTATTAATAGAACTTTATTCTAAATAAGTTATTGCACTGTTAAAACTTATCTGTTGAAGGAAATGGTAGCTCAGAGCGACTCATGATTAGCCTTATCATGTCTGACATGATTCGGTTAATCCGTTCGGACACACCGTCACTTTGACGTGTTCCGGGAGGAGTCCTCATTTGAAAGAATATTATACTATTTCAAGTATATAAGAAACTTATTGCTTAAGTATTTTCCATTACGGTCTTACCGTGACGGTATAATACTATAGCCGATCTGTTTGTCTATTTCGTGTCGAAACTCTAAAAGTTTCTGATTTGTGTTCTTCAAAAGAAACACATAACCATAATGTGATGCCACATCCGTTAAGGTCACGAAATATTCATATCTACATCTAGCCTAGCTAGACATGGGCCCACTGTTGGATAATATGACCCATAGCGTCACTATTTGTACAGATCATGGTGTTGTTGTACAAATTAACTAAGTGACAAAGGAGATTGCACTCTTATCATTTGTGATTAGATCACCTTAGATATATAAATGATGAGAGGTCCCTATGATTTGTTCCTGGACGGAGAATGATATGAGACAGTTGTAGACAACAGAACCTGGACGACGCTTTTCTAGGCTCACGGCCTAGTTGGGAAGTACGAAATAACATGGAGTCGCCACCCGGTGTGAACCGGGACAAAGATTTAAGGCCGCACTCACCCCTCGCAAGGGAAGACCTCAAACCGTTGGGTTCGGAATGGTCCCTTACTTATGTCACTTGTGATGATATAATTTGTGCAATGAACTAACCAAGTCTACTCAATAATCATGCTCAAGGGTACTTAGATCTAACATGCTTTCATCCAAATAATTTTCACGCAATGTAACACAACAAGCATATTGAACCATTGAATCACATGTATAAATCATTACCCAAACGCATCATAAACTAAGAACATGCATAATGGACAACCTAAATATGCTTTAACAAATAAATAACAAACTAAATTAAACCATGCTTTAAATAATAATCATATAACCTAAAGACTATAACATGCTCAAATACAAATTTGGATGAGACGAGATACGTGTATCTTAAGTGGTACGTGGCATTGTATCCCGAGTGCAGACCATACTACCGTCCATTCGGAATCGGCTATGGAATTTACGTCCGGGTTTCCATCCGATATACCACAAAAGGGAACACATATCCCGCTCACCCAACAATCACATCATGCTTCAAACGACTCTCATGCCATTATATATCAAAATAAATAAAACAACAATAAAGAAGATAAGTAGAAAGGTGCCCTCAGGTCTAACCTCTTTTGTCGTCTAAGAAAGAGCGTTACACGTCCGTTGGAAGGGTGAATGATCCGCTACTCTTTTAGTTCACCAACTCCACGTCTTTCCTCGCTGTTTTGCTGCTCGGGCTGCTGTTTCAAGTCCGTTTCGCTGCTGCTTCGCTGCTACGTTTCAGGTCACTGTCTTGATGGTTTAGCGGACTGTTTTGGGTGATTTTGAAGGCTTAGGGAGGTGCGTTTGTGGGGATTTTTTAGGGAAACTTTATGGAGGTTTTTGGGATGGTGTTTAGGTGATTTTAGGACTGTTTTATGGGTTGAAGACGCAACAAAAACTGACCAGAACAGGGGACGAAACTGTGCAGTTCAAGGTGCAGTGAGGGGTGTTTCGGGACTGTTTTGGGCGCTGAATTGGAGCTGTGAATGGGGGGTCTTTTGTGCGACTTTGGGGCTGTATTTGAGGCTTATTTTAAGGTGTTTTAGGGCTGTGAATGGTGGCTGGAACTTGGCAATGGAAGGCTGTGAAAAGGGGTTTAGGCGTGAAGGGTTTTGGTGAAGGAAGAATGATGCGGCAATGGAGGGTGCTTAGGTTTAATGATTCGGCAATGGAGGCTTCAAGGAGGTTTTTGGACGTGCAAGGAGGCTTGAGAAAGTGTTTGGGACGTGCTTGGGGAAATATGTGTGCTAGCGTTGTGAATGGGGGTGAAGGCCTCTTTTTATAGGCAAAGGGAGATGACTTTCCTAATTTGAATAGGAGAGAATCTCCTAATTGGTTTCTAATAAGGAATAGATCTCCAAATTAGGATTTGGGATTGGATTTGATTTGGTAATGACTTTATTTGATTTCTTTTATTTAGGTAAGGATTTAACAAGATTTAAACATGTGATTAATGTGCAATTACCTAAATAAAGAGCAAAGGGCGTGAATCATGGCCAATGGGCATAGGTTTGGTTTGACTTGGGTTGACTTGGGTATTTGGGCATGGTTTGGGTTAGGTATGTGGTCTATGGGAGTTTTGGGCCTAAGGTGAGCTTAGAAACGGAGGTATAACAAGCAACCAAAGCGAAAACAATGAGATTAAATCCATCAAAAATTCCATTTTCCAACTTTACCCTTCCAACGTCCGTTTCCCGCGACTTTCATGACTAAAGAAGTAGTTGCCTCCATACGAGACTCATCATTGGGCTAATGTGTAAAAATACAATGCCTACAACAGTATCAGTCCATGTACGATAAATCATTAAATATCCCTAGTCGTAGTATTATCGAGACAGGACATCGATAATGCGGAATAGGCTAGTATTGCACTTTTGCACGTTGTGAGGGCACAACGGCATAGTTCTCATATATTTAAGTATGGATACTTATGCAAGTGCGATAGGAGGTTGTGTTTCACCGATGGTACGGGAAACAGCTTCGCTCTGGATAGACCCCTCAGAATCCCATTGGTATTATGACTATGTGTCTATGGGAGTCCGACATCAGGGTAGGTGTATTTGGTCTTAACCTGAGACTTGCACCGCTAATACTTACGATAATTGGTAGACTTTGGTCTTGGTGGTACAGGGCTTTAACCGGTTCTGCGTACACCACTTTTGGGTGTTAGACAGTTATGACCCATAGCGTCACTATTTTGTAAATGATATTGTATTATTGTACAAAATTAACTATGTAGTAATGAAATTGCCTTTTACCGTTTTGTAATTTATTTACTTTGATATAAAAATGGTAAGAGTCCCTATGATTAGTTCCGGATTGTGATGATATGAGACGGTATCAATCCATAAAGGTTTAATCATTAAATATCCCTAGTCGTAGTATTATCGAGATTGGACATCGATAATGCGGAATAGACTAGTACTGCACTTGTGCATGTTGTGAGGGCACAACGGCATAGTTCTCATATATTTAAGTATAGGATACTTATGCAAGTGCGGTAGGAGGTTGTGTTTTACCGATGGTACGGAAAACAGCTTCGCTCTGGATAGACCCCGCGGAATCCCATTGGTAGTATGTCTGCGTGTCTATGGGAGTCCGCTTCAGGGTAGGTGCATATGATCTTAACCTGAGACTTGCATCGCTAGTACTTACGACAATCGGTAAACTTTAGTTTTGGTGGTCCAGGGCTTTAACGGGTTCTGTGTACACCTCTTCTGGATTTATCGAGAATCGTAGTGTATTGGGTGTGATGTCAAGATGGAAGTATCACTTCAGACATATGGAGATGATGATCGCGAGGGATACAGAACTAGTACTCTATAATGGTTGCAACCATCGGGATAATATGACTAGGTCAGGATTATCCGATTCAAAGAGACTGGTTGCTTGATGTCCGATATGTGTATCGTACGGGACAGACACATCTCCAGCCCCAGGCCTTACATGTGATCATCCGATACTGGTTCGATATACACTATACTACGGTATACTACGCCTGTTATAGATCTTATATTCCAATAAGAATATTTCTGGAGAATTGGGTAGGCATGGCGTTTTGCTAGAGGCTAGTCTTGTAAATCGGTAAAAACGTAGTACTTGGTACGTACGTGTTCGGATAATCTGACGACCGTATTTACTGCCAACATATCCAGAGATCTCTTGGGTCGCTTCCCGAAGATTCACCAATGACGTATGATTCAAACTCGATTAATCTTGGATTAATTACGGAGAGACTTTATCTTGGATAAAGTACTATACATAGAGAGAGAACGATTAATTTTGAATTAATCGTAAAATTATTATATTCGATATAATAATCGAAATTCAATTTCGACGCGAAATTAAAATTAGATTTTAATTCGGGCAAACGAGTTAATTTAGAATTAATTCGTTAGCGACGTAAATAATAATTTCGCTAGGCGCAATTATTTATTTAAATTCGATTTAATTAACGTCGCGACGTAAGTTCGGTATTTCGGAAATATCGAACCCGAACGCGTGAGTGCACGTGGGCCCACTTTCATTTGGAAACGTGTGGGGCCCACATGACACATGTCATATTATGCATTATTTAATTCTAATGCATTGCATGGAGATAGTGTACAATGCACTCAATGGTTTTGCATGGAAATTGAGTGTTTGACACTCTAAGCCATTGCATGATTTGTGTCATAAGTTTATTATTAATTTATAGGCAAACGGAGATGACTTTCCTAATTTGAATAGGCAAACGGAGATGACTTTCCTAATTTGAATAGGAGAGAATCTCCTAATTGGTTTCTAATAAGGAATAGATCTCCTAATTAGGATTTGGGATTGGATTTGATTTGGTAATGACTTTATTTGATTTCTTTTATTTAGGTAAGGATTTAACAAGATTTAAACATGTGATTAATGTACAATTTCCTAAATAAAGAGTAAAGGGCGTGAATCATGGCCAATGGGCATAGGTTTGGTTTGACTTGGGTTGACTTGGGTATTTGGGCATGGTTTGGGTTAGGTATGTGGTCTATGGGAGTTTTGGGCCTAAGGTGAGCTTAGAAACGGAGGTATAACAAGCAACCAAAGCGAAAACAACGAGATTAAATCCATCAAAAATTCCATTTTCCAACTTTACCCTTCCAACGTCCGTTTCCCGCGACTTTCATGACTAAAGAAGTAGTTGCCTCCATACGAGACTCATCATTGGGCTAATGTGTAAAAATGCAATGCCTACAGTCGCCCCCACTTTGATGGGACTTGTGCAGTGTGTGACAATGACAATCCTATCAAAGTACTTGCAATGCATTTTTACTTACCTGGCTCGCCAGCTGTCACCTGGTCTGCCTGCTGTGCTGAGTTGATAATGCTAAACCCCATACCTAGGGTGTCGCGGTTGCGTCTCCATACCTAGAGTGCCGCAGTGATGATGTTGGTTGTCTGAGTGCTAACCCCATACCTAGGGTGTCGCAGTGACGCCTCCGTACCTAGAGTGCCACAAATGTCTGAATAGTCCACATACCGTACTTGGAGTGCTAACCCCGTACCTAGGGCGTCGCTATGGTCTGAATGCTAACCCCGTACCTAGGGTGTTGCGGTGACGTCTCTGTACCTAGAGAGCCACAAATGTCTGAATAGTCCACATGCCGTACCTGGCGTGCTAACCCCGTACCTAGGGCGTCGCTGTGGTCTGAATGCTAACCCCGTACCTAGGGTGTCGCGGTGACGTCTCCGTACCTAGAGAGCCACAAATGTCTGAATAGTCCACATGACGTACCTGGCGTGCTAACCCCATACCTAGGGCGTCGCTGTGGTCTGAATGCTAACCCCGTACCTAGGGTGTCGCAGTGACGTCTCCGTACCTAGAGAGCCACAAATGTCTGAGTAGTCCACATGCCGTACCTGGCGTGCTAACCCCGTACCTAGGGCGTCGCTGTGGTCTGAATGCTAACCCCGTACCTAGGGTGTCGCAGTGACGTCTCCGTACCTAGAGAGCCACAAATGTCTGAGTGCTAACCCCATACCTAGGGTGTCGTAGTGACGCCTCCGTACCTAGAGTGCCACAAATGTCTGAATGCTAACCCCGTACCTAGGGTGTCGCGGTGACGTCTCCGTACATAGAGAGCCACAAATGTCTGAGTGCTAACCCCGTACCTAGGGTGTCGCAGTGACGCCTCCGTACCTAGAGTGCCACAAATGTCTGAATGCTAACCCCGTACCTAGGGTGTCGCGGTGATGTCTCCGTACCTAGAGAGCCACAAATGTCTGAGTGCTAACCCCGTACCTAGGGTGTCGCAGTGACGCCTCCGTACCTAGAGTGCCACAAATGTCTGAATGCTAACCCCGTGCCTAGGGTGTCGCGGTGACATCTCCGTACCTAGAGAGCCACAAATGTCTGAGTGCTAACCCCGTACCTAGGGTGTCGCGGTGACGTGTCCGTACCTAGAGAGCCACAATAGTCTGAATAGTCCACATGGTCTGATCTGAATTAAGTTGTGTTGTGGGTCTTGTTCCCAATCTGAGTTTGTTGTGCTGTGGGTCTTGTTCCCAATTTGTGTTGTGGGTCTTGTTCCCGATCTGAGTTAAGTTGAGGGTCTTATTCCCTTAATTGTGGGTCTTATTCCCGTGGGTCTTGTTCCTGAAGTGAGTTGAGGGTATTGTTCCCTGAATTGTGGGTCTTGTTCCCGAAGTGAGCTGAGGGTCTTGTTTCCTGAATTGTGGGTTTTTGTTCTCGTGGGTCTTGTTCCCGAAGTGAGCTGAGGGTCTTGTTCCCTGACTTGTGGGTCTTGTTCCCGAAGTGAGGTGAGGGTCTTGTTCCCTGAATTATGGGTTTTGTTCCCGTGGGTCTTGTCCCAAAGTGAGATGAGGGTCTTGTTCCCTGAATTGTGGGTTTTGTTCCCGAACTGTTGATGTGATGTGGTCCATTCCCGAACTGTATCTCCATTCTTGGAGTGCCATTCCCGGCGTGCCATTCTCGACGTGCTCATTCTAGAGCTGTCCATTCCCGGACTATATCTCTATTCTCGGAGTGCCATTCCCGGCGTGCCATTCTCGGCGTGCTCATTCTCGAGCTGTCTATTCCCAGACTATATCTCCATTCTCGGAGTGCCATTCTCGGCAGAACTGATCTGATGTGATGCGGGCCTCGCCCCCAGAATGCCATGGCCGGCAGAAACTGATCTAATGCTATGTGGGCCTCGCCCCCAGAATGTTATATCTGGCAGAACTGATCTGATGTCTTCATACTCGGAGTACCGTACCTGGCTGATCTAATATCTCCATACTTGGAGTGCCGTACCTGGCAAAACTGATCTGATATCTCCATACCCGGAGTGCCGTACCTGGCAAAACTGATACTGATGTCTCCATACCCGGAGTGCCATACCCGGAAAAACTGATGCTGATAATGATGTGGGCCTCGCCCCTAGAGTGCCATACCCGGCAATGCTGATCTGATGTAATGTGGGCCTCGCCCTAAACTGATGCTGATGTGGGCCTCGGCCCTGGGATTCATTCCAAATTCTGACGACATGGGTCTCGGCCCTGGGATTCATTCCAAATTCTGAAGACGTGCGCCTCGGCCCTGGGATTCATTCCAAATTCTGAAGACGTGGGCCTCGGCCCTAGGATTCATTCCAAATTCTAAAGACGTGGGCCTCGGCCCTGGGATTCATTCCCTGGAGTGGGCCTCGGCCCTGAGATTCATTCCCTGGATTCATTCCAAATTCTGACGATGTTGGCCTCGGCCCTGGGATTCATTCCCTGGATTCATTCCAAAACTCTGCTGATATGGGCCTTGGTCCTGGGATTCATTCCCTGGATTCATTCCAAATCTCATGCTGATGTGGGCCTCGACCCTGGGATTCATTCTCGATGCTGTTGATAATATGGGCCTCGACCCTGGGATTCATTCCCGATGCTGCTGATAATGTAGGCCTCGACCCAGAGTTGATACTGATGTTGGCCTCGCCCTAAACTGATATTGATGTGGGCCTCGCCCCCAGACTGAAACTGATGTGGGCCTTGCCCCAAAACTGACACTGATGTGGGCCTCGCCCCTAGACTGATACTGACGTGGGCCTCGCCCCAAAACTGATACTGATATGGGCCTCAACCCTGGGACTCATCCCCAAAACTACTACTCATATGTTGCTGATTCTGGTTGGCTTGTCTTTGCCGCTTTCTCTTTCTCTTCTTTGAAACCTGTGAATACAAAACGAAATAAACACAAAAGAGTGCAAAATATGTTACGTGTATGCATGCATGCATGAATGAATTTCCTATTCTATTGGGTTAGGTCTTCCGCTAGTTCTCCAGGTGATTGCTCAGTCTTCTCTCTGGTCTCATGACTCAATATCTTGTTATGTCCCTGATTCGCAATGTGGTAGACTGGTCGCCCCCAGTCTTGGTTTAGTTTTCTGCTCTCCGCTGTTTGTACTTGGTCAAGATGAACCACATGGTGGGGCCTTCCATATCATCATGCTATATCACATGCTATGAAATAGTCCCAATAGTTATACATATCATTGTCCTCAAAGAATGCTCAGTAATGAAACTAGAGAACCTTCAAAACATTCAACGCAACTCAAATCCAAGTCTTTGAATAAATGATCTAAGCCAGACTCAAAGTGTGTTTGTGCAAAGGTTCATTTGCAGATTCATCCTCAGGTAAGCTAACTCAATGATTTCGTTTCAAAAATCGGGATCGATGGGTCAAACCAACCTAGATGTCTCAATTATGCCTGCAATTGCTTTTTTTTTTGTGCTCAATGTGGTATGGTTTTCTTTCTCTTTTATCTCTTTCTTTTTTTCTTTTCAATTTGAACTTCTTTTTTCTCTTTTTTTTTTCTCTTTTTTTTTCAACACACCTACCCTTTAAGGTATCATTTCTCCTCATGGTGGTCCTAATACTCGCCCATGGGTAGCTTCACGCTTATTGGTTATAGGTGGTTTAATTCTTTTTTTTTTTTTTAGAGATTTTTTCTTTCATTTTCAACCATACCACACATCATAACATAAACAAATCAAGATAGACATCTAAGCAAACGGTCATTCACCGACCTACAATTTCTTCAACTAGTCACATTGTCAATTACTCAGGTTTTCACTGCTAAGAACCTATAGTGAAGTGTTTACGAGTCTAACATAGATCAATCACTCAAAGTATCAGATAAAAGCACATCAAAGGTTTATCGTTTCTAAGATTTCTCCCTAAAGCAAACAATTTCATCATCGGACATATGTTTAACCATCAAAGACTTCTCTCTCACTTTTTTTTTTTTTTTTTTTTTTTACTCACTCAATCAAAGGAATTCTTCCTCTTTACTGCTGACCATGTGGGCTTCGCCCCCGGGACCCATATCCGAATTTCAAACTCAAAATGGGCCTTAACCCTCAGATTACCATCTGAATCTTAACACCGATGTGGACCTCAGCCTTAGGATTTCTTCCCAAATTCAATACAGTGCTTTCGCTGTTTCTGATTAGCTTGTCTTTGTCGTTTTTCTCTTTTATTCTTCGATACCTGTGAATATAAAACAAAAAAACACAAAACACGCAAAAAAAAGGAATGCAATAATGGGTTATATGTGTGCATGCATGCATGAGTTCTCTTTATCCCGTTGGGTTAGGTCTTCTGCGGATGACTATTCAGTCTTTTGTCCCTCAGGCAAAATACAACTTCAATCTGTCAACATTGATCGGCTCGGTGAACTCATTCCCTTCCAAGTCCGACAGTCTCATTGCTCCATTTCCCATTACCTTCTGAACAATGTATGGTCCTTCCCAATTTGGTCTGAACTTCCCTCTTGGGTCTGTCGTCGACGGCTTCGACTGCTTAAGTACCAGATCACCTTTCTTGATCTTGGTAGGATGCACCTTCTTATTAAATGCTCGGGCCAACCTCTTCTGATATATCTGCATGTGATGCAAGGACTTCATCCTCTTCTCATCCATCAATGCTAACTGCTCAAACCTCTGCGAGGTCCATTCTCGTTCAGGCAATTCTGCTTCTGCTAACACCCGCATGGACTGTATCTCAACTTCCACCGGCAGTACCGCTTCCATTCCGTAGACTAAAGAGCAAGGCGTAGCTCCAGTTGCTGTCCTTACAGAAGTTCTGTATCCCCACAAGGCATACGACAGCTTATCAGCCCAATCTTTGTAATTCTCCGTCATCTTCGCCAGAATCGTCTTTATTGTCTTGTTGGCTGCCTCAACTGCTCCATTAGCCTGCGGTCTGTATGGTGAAGACTTATGATGACCTATCCCATACCTCTGTAACATCGCCTTGGTCTCTCCCTGAAACTGGACTCCATTGTCCGTAACCACGTGATGCGGCATACCGTACCTGCATATGAGATTCCGGGCTATGAACTTAGCCATTTGTTTTGCCGTGACATTACGGAATGACTCGGCTTCTACCCATTTCGAGAAGTAGTCCACTGCTACCACTATAAAGCGATGTCCATTTGACGCATTCGGCCGAATCTCTTCGATCATATCAATTCCCCATGCTGAGAAGGGCCAAGGTTCTGACAACCCGTGCAATTCTGTATGCGGCAAATGATTCAAATTCCCGTGCGCTTGACAATCGTGACAGTGCCTTACCAGCTTCGCGCAGTCGGCTTCCATGGTTGACCAGTAAAAGCCTTGTCTCACAATCTTGCGGGACAAGTTCAATCCGTTCATATGCGGTCCACAGACGCCAGCATGCACTTCATCCATTATCTTCTGAGCTTCATCCTTTCTCAAGCATTTCAGCTGAACACCGTTCGCTTGCCTTTTGTAGAGTTCTCCCTTCAGACTCACATATTGAGCAGCCAATTTCTGAATGGCGATTCTGTCTTTTCTGCTCGCTTCCTCTGGGTATTCCCCATGTTCCAGATACCTCTGGATGTCATAATACCACGGTCTTCCGTCATTGACCTCTACTCCCAAGATCCTCTCTATCTCATAAACCGGTTTGCTGGCCGTTGTCAACACAAGTGGTCTCATCACCAATTTCTCTGGATTCTCCCAGGTTGCGGCTAGCGTTGCCAATGCATCTGCCATCTGATTTTCTTCCCGAGGCAAGTGCTGAAATTTTCAGTTAGGGATAGCATGTGCTAGGTTTCTGAGGTGGAATAAGTACGGCTTCAACTGTTCCTCTTTTAACTCCCATTCTCCTTGCATCTGTCGGATCACCAACATTGAATCTCCGTAAACATCCACGTTCGTAGCTCTCAAGGCTATTAATGCAGTCAAGCCGAATGCACATGCTTCATACTCAGCCATATTGTTAGTTACCCTGAACGTCAACCTCTTGGCCATAGGCAAAGTCTCTCCCCCAGGGGTTACTATTACAATACCGATTCCGGCTCCTTTGCAGTTCACTGCTCCATCAAAATACATCTTCCATCCTTGGACTGCTATAGCTTGGATTTCTTCGTCGGGGAATTCAAACTTGTACTGATCCCCTTCAACAGGTTGTAAGGCCAGGAATTCTGCCACGGCTCGCCCTTTGATTACCTTTGAAGTGAGGTACTCGATGTCGAATTCAGTCAACAGTACTAACCATCTGCCCAGCTTTCCAACTAGTGAAGGTACCGAATGTAGATACTTCAAAGGATTCTCCTTTGCGACCACTTGGATCTTGTAAGACTGGAAGTAGTGGCGTAATTTCCTGGACGCCCATACTACTGCTAGACAAATCTTCTCCACTTCTTGATAGCGGGCTTCATACGGAAGCAACTTTTTACTGAGGTAGTAGACTGCATGCTCTACTCCCGTCTCATCGGCTTGCACCATCATCGCCTCCAGTGCTTCGGGTTCAATAGCCAGATAAAGTACCAAATGTCTACCCTGCCTCGGAGGTTTCAGAACGGGATGCTTCACCAAGTATTCTCTGATTCTGTCAAATGCTTCTTGACACTGCTCATTCCACTTTACTGGCTGGTCTTTCCTCAACAGCTTGAAGATAGGTTCACACACTGACGTCAACTTTGCAATGAACCGACTGATATACTGGATTTTCCCAAGGAATGCTCTGACTTCTTTTTTTCTAACCCAACGGGTATCCATGATGGCTTTTAAGACACAAGGGTTAACATGATGCATGTATGCATGAGATGCATGAGATGTATGCGATGCATGTAATAGATAAAAAAAGAAACTTTAACTACTTGGCCATTATCATTTTAAAGTATTTAATCACACCATCGCGCGGTGCAAACTTGTCCCAGTTGAAAAGGCCCAACAGGTTTACACTTTACAATGACATGGCTAAATGACTTCAAATGATAAAAGGCCCATTCACACAAGTGGCCCACCGGCATTTTAGAAGCTTTTGGCCCAACTGTCAAAGGACACAAACTTGCCCCAGTTTAAATGGCCCAACAAGTTCACATCTTTTGACCAAAAGGTCCAACTGGATCCAAATGACTGCGGTCCAACACACAAACATAAAATACATAACTACAGGTTCTTTCAAGGCTAAGTTTCACAAGTGGGTTCACAGGGCGTGGACAAAGGCTCTCGTTTGGACGAAGGATTACCCACAACTAGGACTCCCCACTCAAGGGTTCAAGCGACCAAGTGAGTGCACCCTTTTTTATACCTTACGGTACGTGCCAACGAGTTACGGTGTGTGACTAACTGTCGAATGGATTTCCCGTTGTAGATTCCCCAGAGGGAAGGTGGAGCGAGGCTCTCTTAAGTACCCAAGCCCCTTAGGCTCTTATCGCTTGGTGTCAGGAATAAACAACGAGTCCTCCAAACTAGTATGTCACAACGAGCTACAAGTAATGATTTATCTGGGTGCCTTTACAGCTTTTCCCCGAAGGGTAGTGAGTGAAGGAAGACACCCAACCATCACCTAGCTTCAAAAAAGCCTTTGATTAACCCCCTCAACCCACTATAGAAATGGTCAACTAATGCACAAATTATACACATCACAAGACATGATTTCGAGGCCAATTCTCTAATGTCCCCAGTGGAGTCGCCAGACTGTAGACAACAGAACCTGGGCGACGCTTTTCTAGGCTCACGGCCTAGTTGGGAAGTACGAAATAACATGGAGTCGCCACCCGGTGTGAACCGGGACAAAGATTTAAGGCCGCACTCACCCCTCGCAAGGGAAGACCTCAAACCGTTGGGTTCGGAATGGTCCCTTACTTATGTCACTTGTGATGATATAATTGTGCAATGAACTAACCAAGTCTACTCAATAATCATGCTCAAGGGTACTTAGATCTAACATGCTTTCATCAAAATAATTTTCACGCAATGTAACACAACAAGCATATTGAACCATTGAATCACATGTATAATCATTACCCAAACGCATCATAAACTAAGAAAATGCATAATGGACAACCTAAATATGCTTTAACAAATAAATAACAAACTAAATTAAACCATGCTTTAAATAATAATCATATAACCTAAAGACTATAACCTGCTCAAATACAAATTTGGATGAGACGAGATACGTGTATCTTAAGTGGTACGTGGCCATTGTATCCCGAGTGCAGACCATACTACCGTCCATTCGGAATCGGATCGGCTATGGAATTTACGTCTGGGTTTCCATCCGATATACCACAAAAGGGAAACATATCCCGCTCACCCAACCAATCACATCATGCTTCAACGACTCTCATGCCATTATATATCAAAATAAATAAAACAACAATAAAGAAGATAAGTAGAGAAAGGTGCCCTCAGGTCTAACCTCTTTTGTCGTCTAAGAAAGAGCGTTACACGTCCGTTGGAAGGGTGAATGATCCGCTACTCTTTTAGTTCACCAACTCACGTCTTTCCTCGCTTTTTGCTGCTCGGGCTGCTGTTTCAAGTCCGTTTCGCTGCTGCTTTCGCTGCTACGTTTCAGGTCACTGTCTTGATGGTTAGCGGACTGTTTTGGGTGATTTTGAAGGCTTAGGGAGGTGCGTTTGTGGGGATTTTTTAGGGAAACTTTATGGAGGTTTTTGGGATGGTGTTTAGGTGATTTTAGGACTGTTTTATGGGTTGAAGACGCAACAAAAACTGACCAGAACAGGGGACGAAACTGTGCAGTTCAAGGTGCAGTGAGGGGTGTTTCGGGACTGTTTTGGGCGCTGAATTGGAGCTGTGAATGGGGGTCTTTTGTTGCGACTTTGGGGCTGTATTTGAGGCTTATTTTAAGGTGTTTTTAGGGCTGTGAATGGTGGCTGGAACTTGGCAATGGAAGGCTGTGAAAAAGGGGTTTAGGCCGTGAAGGGTTTTGGTGAAGGAAGAATGATGGTGGCAATGGAGGGTGCTTAGGTTTAATGATTCGGCAATGGAGGCTTCAAGGAGGTTTTGGACGTGCAAGGAGGCTTGAGAAAGTGTTTGGACGTGCTTGGGGAAATATGTGTGCTAGCGTTGTGAATGGGTGTGAAGGCCTCTTTTTATAGGCAAAGGGAGATGACTTCCTAATTTGAATAGGAGAGAATCTCCTAATTGGTTTCTAATAAGGAATAGATCTCCAAATTAGGATTTGGGATGGATTTGATTTGGTAATGACTTTATTTGATTTCTTTTATTTAGGTAAGGATTTAACAAGATTTAAACATGTGATTAATGTGCAATTACCTAAATAAAGAGCAAAGGGCGTGAATAATGGCCAATGGGCATAGGTTTGGTTTGACTTGGGTTTGACTTGGGTATTTGGGCATGGTTTGGTAGGTATGTGGTCTATGGGAGTTTGGGCCTAAGGTGAGTTAGAAACGGATGGGCTTTATAACAAGCAACCAAAGCGAAAACAATGAGATTAAATCCATCAAAAATTCCATTTTCCAACTTTACCCTTCCAACGTCGTTTCCCGCGACTTTCTGACTAAAGAAGTAGTTGCCTCCATACGAGACTCATCATTGGGCTAATGTGTAAAAATACAATGCCTACAACAGTATCAGTCCATGTACGATAAATCATTAAATATCCCTAGTCGTAGTATTATCGAGACAGGACATCGATAATGCGGAATAGGCTAGTATTGCACTTTTGCACGTTGTGAGGGCACAACGGCATAGTTCTCATATATTTAAGTATGGATACTTATGCAATTGCGATAGGAGGTTGTTGTTTCACCGATGGTACGGGAAACAGTTCGCTCTGGATAGACCCCTCAGAATCCCATTGGTATTATGACTATGTGTCTATGGGAGTCCGACATCAGGGTAGGTGTATTGGTCTTAACCTGAGACTTGCACCGCTAATTACTTACGATAATTGGTAGACTTTGGTCTTGGTGGTACAGGGCTTTAACCGGTCTGCGTTACACCACTTTTGGGTGTTAGACAGTTATGACCCATAGCGTCACTATTTTGTAAATGATATTGTATTATTGTACAAAATTAACTATGTAGTAATGAAATTGCCTTTTACCGTTTTGTAATTTATTTACTTTGATATAAAATGGTAAGAGTCCCTATGATTAGTTCCGGATTGTGATGATATGAGACGGTATCAATCCATAAAGGTTTAATCATTAAATATCCCTAGTCGTAGTATTATCGAGATTGGACATCGATAATGCGGAATAGACTAGTACTGCACTTGTGCATGTTGTGAGGGCACAACGGCATAGTTCTCATATATTTAAGTATAGGATACTTATGCAAGTGCGGTAGGAGGTGTGTTTTACCGATGGTACGGAAAACAGCTTCGCTCTGGATAGACCCCGCGGAATCCCATTGGTAGTATGTCTGCGTGTCTATGGGAGTCCGCTTCAGGGTAGGTGCATATGATCTTAACCTGAGACTTGCATCGCTAGTACTTACGACAATCGGTAAACTTTAGTTTTGGGTGGTCCAGGGGGCTTTAACGGGTTCTGTGTACACCTCTTCTGGATTTATCGAGAATCGTAGTGTATTGGGTGTGATGTCAAGATGGAAGTATCACTTCAGACATATGGAGATGATGATCGCGAGGGATACAGAACTAGTACTCTATAATGGTTGCAACCATCGGGATAATATGACTAGGTCAGGATTATCCGATTCAAAGAGACTGGTTGCTGATGTCCGATATGTGTATCGTACGGGACAGACACATCTCCAGCCCCAGGCCTTACATGTGATCATCCGATACTGGTTCGATATACACTATACTACGGTATACTACGCCTGTTATAGATCTTATATTCCAATAAGAATTTTCTGGAGAATTGGGTAGGCATGGCGTTTTGCTAGAGGCTAGTCTTTGTAAATCGGTAAAAACGTAGTACTTGGTACGTAC
>SKCR01005369.1:0-25956 GCA_019454045.1 Zanthoxylum bungeanum | reverse complement strand
CAAATAAAATTCTTATCGAATATATATATATTATAAAATTAGGTTCCGGAATCGGAACCGGAACCGGTTGGAATCGAAACCGTCTGGTTCCAACCGGTTCGGTTCCGGTTCCGAACCGGAACCTTAGCCAGGTCTATTTGAAGGTATTTTCGTTGAATCAAACACCTCTTGCTGAGATTTTATCTCAGGAAGTTTGGACCTTACACGCACATTGACAGAAAATTATACAAACACTATCATAATTAAAAAATCTATAATTCATTTCAATTACTTAATTGGACCGAGATCATGATCAGAAAATCTCGGACAAATTTTATTTAATTCTATCATATCAAAAACTATTAGTTAAAATTTTTCATAAACTAAGTGGAACAATAAACTCGAACCTGACAAGATTAGTAATGAAGTGGCACAAATTAATAATCGTGCTATTTAGGTCAACTTAAATATTTTAGCTTTATGTCAGGTAAATGAATTGGAACAATGATAAAAAGATAAATTCAAAACATTTTGAATTTGTTTTTTAAAATATCATTTTGGATATAATTTTCACATATAATATCTTTTTCCTAATGAACCGTATCATAAATTACCATCTATTATTGCCTATTGGTAACACTTAGTTGTTACAACTTGGGAACTTTATACTATCTATATATAATTATTGGAGAAAACAATAAAAAAAAATAAGAGTAACGTCAAAAAAAATAATTAAATGTTATTTAGTTGATAAATAAAAAGAGTTACATCAATGAAACTAGTTTGAGAAAAAAATACCAATTGAAATTTTTTAAATTATATTTTACTTATCACTATTCAGTTAGAGAGTTAAATATCTCTCTTCAAATGTTATTATATAATATCTTATCTTTGTCCACTTTATTGTAATAGTGATTATTAAAAGCATTAATAATTATTTATATATTAAACTAATATAACTAAAGTGACATTTAATTTGATCAAAATAATATAAGTTTATTTATATTCTCTCTCTTCTATTAATATTATATAATTTTTGATATCACACACACATATATACATATTAAAATCATATAACTACAATGAGCTTCTTAGATTTGATTAAAATAATATAATCTTAATTTTATTTGAATAGTTTTTTTGGAAGAGAGTTTATTATTTCACTATTTAATGTGTCATATAGGTGATCAAATAAATATTTGAAGATTAAAATTAGATAAATCTTTGGAAGTTGCTCTAATAAAAATTAAATTAAAATTTTACCAAATTTCAATACCGAGTCTATTTTTTGTTTGAAACGCTAGAAACTCCGCTACTAAACCATCCGACCCGGGCTTAAGTAGAGCAAATAAAATCTCTGATAGCCCCAGATTTTTACAAAAAAATGTATCCTAGGCTAAATCCTAAACTCTACTATCCAACTATGCCTCTTGAGAACTCTATATTGAGTATATGATTGGCCCAGATTGTTCACAGTTATTGATTTTTGTGGTTTGTGATTTCTTTATTATGATCCTCATTGTTAGCTCTATTAATTTTAGAGGAGCGATAAGTGAATAAATATCGGATTAAAGGGTTTTTTTTTCTTTTTGTATTTATAAATTATAATTCAATGATTTCAATTTTTTTAAAAAATATTATTTTTAAATATACAAAAAGGTAAAGATTCAGTCATCCATTTATCCTCATTTTACATCAAAATGCTGCAATATAGTTGTTACTTTTAGAATTTCCGAAACTAAGTTATACATGTAAAATAAAATATAATGTTATAAACCCCATATGGTGCATAGGCTAATCTAAAATAAAAACAAATGCAGGTTAGTTGATCAATGTGTTAATATCCTAAGATCCTAAGGGCGTGGTCGAGTAATTTTCAACAAATTATATTTAGTTTATCATCTAAGTTCAAATTTTGAGAGAGGGAAAGATATTAAAAAAAAAAAGGGTTTTCTCATCCCTTGCATCTAAAATAAGTGTGCTAATATTAAGGGTATTCATAAGATCGGATATTTTCAAGGGGCATGATTTGGTGGTGTAGGGTTGACCGGTGCGTAATCACACGCGTATAACGCAAGCGCACGTATCGTTCAAGTAGTATAAAAAGTATCGATCCCACGAGGACTTAATACCTAATCTATTAATTTTATGAGGTCAAATGATTACTTGTATCTAACAGGTTGATTGATTGATTTGAAATGGTGATGATTTTGAATTTAAAAACAAGTAAATAAAATTACGCTAAAGTAGGTTTAAGAAAATTCAATATTAGGAAACTATCTAGGGTTTTGAATCTTCCAATATCATTTTAAAGATGGAGTGATTATTTCATTTTTGTGTAATATATCGGTTTACTAACCTGGAACACTAAATTATGCGAAAGCCTCTGTCGATGGTCAGACGCAAATACCCAGTATAACCCAATTGAACCATAAGTCTATGTCAACCAAATTACCTGGATTTATTAAGTTTAAGTTCCAATTATGGCTACCCCCGCCCGACATGTATATGTCTATCACGTAAGGAAATCTATTAAAGGGTTATCTATCATCAAGGAAGATCGTGGGCTATTAAGTCTAAGGCTGAAACCTAAAATTCATTTGTCAAGTTTATTTTAGATTTACCAGATCAATCTTATTAATGGTCAATTAACAAGACACATTAAACTTAAGACTTAATAAGTAAACCTTTAAATTACCCAAACTATAAAATAACCCATTATAAACCGGTGATATTAGAATTCATCACAACCTCAGATAACTAACTTAGTTACGACACATAACTAGAGTTAGTAAAAATTTAAATAAAATAAAATACATAAAGTAAAATGCTGAAAGTAATTGCTGAAAAGTAAATGACGGAAAGTAAATGCTGAAATTAAATTCTGAAAATTAAATGCTGAAAAGTAAATGCTGAAAAGTAAATTACTGAAAAGTAAATGCTGAAAAGTAAATTGCTGAAAAGTAAATGCTGAAAAGTAAATTGCTGAAAAGTAAATAAAGTAAAAGTACAATAAAAGAAAATGCTGAGGTAAAATGATCCACTTTTATTACTTCTATTTTAGATATCTCCCTTAATATAATATATTAACTTTGCATGATAATTACCAACCAGCCATATAGGCGGTATCCAGATTAAGTCAAATTAATAATTAATTACCAACCGACCAATCAGGCGGTATCCAGTTTAGTCAGGTTAAAGCCAATTTAAATAATTACCAACCGACCAATATGGCGGTATCCTCGTTAAGTCAGATTTTAACTAGTTTATATATTATAATTAAGGGAGATTAATCTAAATATTAGTAATAAAAGTTTTACCTTTTACCCCAGCAAAGGGGAGTTACCTCCTCATTATTGAAAAGTAAAAACTGAAAATTAAAGAAAGAAAAGTATTTTGCGTAAAAGTAAATTGCGGAAAGTAAAAACTGAAAAGTAAAGAAAAGAAAGTGCGAAAACAGAAATTAATTACTGAAAGCTGTAAATAAACAAACAAGATACAATCTTCTTAGTATTCTTAAGGAATTCCTTAAAAGAAAGTATGAATTTACAAATGAAATGGCTTGGTATTTATAGGCAAAATTTTACCTCCATCAAATCATCCACCAAATCCATTATTAATTGCTCCACTAATTGCTCCACCAAATCCATTATTAATTACTCCACTAATTGCTTATCATGTTTGGTGGTGATTTGATAATTTTTATTATTTATTTATTAATTTATTTTTTGCTTTGAAAATGATTGAAAATGACTTTAATAATTACACACAACACACTTCTGGATGGTTCATCAATTTCGGGCATGAAATCGTCAGAATTAGAAATTATGTTATCTTTCAAAGTTGTAGATCTTTGAGTCTTCTTTAATCTGGAACCTGAATCAGCTCAATCCAATATTGGAGTAAAAAGTTATGCCCAAAAAATGAAAGATGCGCAAAATTGAAATTTCCAAAACTGCACTTCGTTAAAACACCATTTCAAGTTTCCAATCTCCAAAATTAATATGTCAAGTCCAATTTTTACCCTTATTTGACCCACATTTCGTCCTAAATGATTTCATTATGTCCCAATATTATTTTATCTGCAAAATAAACTAAAACACATCAAAACGTTCATCAAACCCGAGAAACTAAACAAAATATTAAGTAAAAGGGGCGGTAAATATTGATATATTTTCCGCTCATCAAGGGTTCAGAGGTATTGGGTTCAAATCTAGAGAGTGAGTTTCTTGTAAGAGCCTGGGTTAGTTGGGAGTTTTATCTGCTCCATTTAAGCCCGAATGAGGTGGTTTATCAATAGTGTTTTCAATATTTTTTTTTTAAAAAAAGGTGTTCATAGGATCGGGTCAAATTGCAACCCGACCCGAACAAGTTCTAAAAATAATATAATTTCGGGTTGACCAAACCTGACCTGATTTTTACGATTCGGTTCACGGGTTTGACGACGCAACCCGAATTTTTTTTTATAGCTTGCTGTTAGGCGATTACCCATGGACCGTGGAATATCATAGAGATGAAATATTAAAGAGTTAATATTATTCTACTGTTACTCGATAATGAACCTAGGACGGTCGCACAATATAGTTCTCGTCTATGTTACAAATTCGAGGATGTTTATTAAAAGATAATAAATGATTATTTTGGTGTTTCCTAATTAGATTATGATATTCGGGATATTTCGGAAATATTAATTTGATTAATGAATTCGAAATATGAAACTAGATTTAATTGTTTAAATAAATATTTGATATTTATATTAAATAAATTAAATGTAATTTTAATTAATTGTTAATTAAAATTAAGCAAGTTAAATTAATTAATTAATAGTTAATTAATTATTATGCCAACATAATATTTAATCCGTTGAGCTTTAAGTTAGTGGGCTAACACCCAAATTAATTAGAGTCCTATTTAAGATTAAATAAAGAAGTCTTTATTTAATTAGGATTCTTAAATTTGATTAAGCATCTTAATTTGTTTTGGAAAGAATCTTTAAGAGACCAAATTTGATTTGGAGAGATATTGGATTGAGATACAATTAAAAACAATTCAATACTAATGCTCTTATATGTATGGTAACGTTGAAGAAAGCATTACAATGGCAATTGGTTGTTGCGTATATATATATATGAGATAGGTTTAAGTTACACATTTTTTAAGCCATTTGATTTAAATAGATCTAATGGTTAAAAAAAATCATCATTATTACAAATATTTTTAATAAAATCACATTAATTATCTTCATTTATTACTTTTTTTTTTCGGTACACACTCTCTCTCTTTTCTAAACCTACTTTTCTCTCTCTCTCTATCTCCTCCTCCATTACTCCTCCACTTCCACCTCCACAAAATGCCGGCAGAAAAAGAAGAAGAAAATAAAAACCAAGCTGAACACTTGTTGAGAGAAAATTCACAATTGTCTTCATTGATTGCCAAAAAAAAAAAAAAAAACCAAGCTGAAGTGTGGGTATGTGTGAGTACTCTATTTCTTGGGTCACCATTATTTTTTTTTTGTTTATTTATTTTAATGTAATTCTTTATCTGGGTTGACTCTCTACATTGTTCCACCCATTGTTCCAGGTTGCTGCCAGGAAAAAAAAAAACCAATTGCATTAACGTGTTGTGAGGAGTTGAGCTGCCGAGATCAAACTGTCTTAAAGAGGGATAATTGATTCATTTGCTCTCAAATTATTTCTTCACTGCCAAACATAACTAGTTATGCGCCCTATCATAACTTCAAAGTAAAAAAAAAAAAATTTATGCTAGGGCGCATAACTTCAAAAAATAAAATAAAATAAAGATATGCTAGTTATGCGCCCTAGCATAACTTTATTTATTTTTTATTTTTAAATATTTTTATATTAACGTCTTGTGAGAGAGTGTGTACGAAAAGAGAGAGAGTGTGTACGAAAAAAACAAGTAATAAATGAAGATAATTAATGTGATTTTATTAAAAATATTTGTAGGTTGAATATAAATATATATACACGCACATAAGCAAAAGCAAAAGCAAAAGCAAAAGCAAGTGGTTTTAGGTGAAGGTATATTATTAAAAAAAATGCAAGCAAAATTGTTGTGTGTCAAGATATATACACACACACATTGTGTTTTTGCAATTGGTTACCAATTGGAATAGTAAATAAAATGCCCAACCATTAAGATAGACTCCAATTCATGCACGTATGCATCCTCCCACACTTTTCTCTTCTCGTCAACTTCCTCCCAAATATTTGGGATTTAAATTGACACTCGATCGAGGTGGCTTATCATTCTATTTAAATAGTAGGATCAAATAATAGAGCCAAAACCAAATCAGTACCTTCCCATACAACAGCATGTGACTTGAACATTCCATTAATGTTGCATTCAGTTTATTTTAATTCATACATATATATCAAATCATCTTAATTTAACCTAAATCATCTGATCACCTATTAGAAGAAAGATTATTATAAAATTTTCTAAGAAGCTCATGTTACTTTAGTGTTAAAGATTCACAAGATTGGCATGATAAAGATAACAAATGGTCTCGAATTAGTTATAATATTTGTCAGGTGTTGGGATACTATCAATTCCTTTATGCACTTTCTGAAGGAGGGTGGCTGAGCTTAATAATTCTACTTGTAGTAGCAATTCTCTGTTGGTACACAGGGTTACTTGTGCGACGCTGTATGGCTGCATATCCACTCATCAAAACATATCCTGATATAGGAGACAAGGCATTTGGATTTAAAGGCAGAGCTATAGTATCAATCCTCATGTACCTTGAGCTCTATTTTGTTGCTGTTGAATTTCTGATATTAGAAGGAGACAATTTAGAGAAGTTGTTTCCAAACATGGGGCCATACCGGGTTTAAAATTGGTAGCCTAAATATTGAAGTGTACTGGTTATCAGCACAGTCATTGTGGCCTTAAACCATTCCATTTTTCGGCGATGTTATGGCGTTCATCGGCTCGTTCTTGGGTGTGATTGTCTCAATATTGCTACCTAAAGATTAATTAAAGCAGCTGGAGTAGAGCTGATGGTTATTGTTGCGATTCTGTTGGTTGGAACATTAGTTGGTGTTGTGGGCACCCATATATTAGCTCTGCCTTTTAAATCCAAATGCCTTGTCTCCTATATATATAATATATATATATATATATCAGGATATGTTTTGATGAGTGGATATGCAACCATACAGCGTCGCACAAGTAACCCTGTGTATTCTAAGACATCTTACTGAAATCTTTCTGAAAATAACATGTTGGTGCCACACTCTGTTTCTCTCAAATTCAATATTTGGAGTAGAGCTGATGGTTATTGTTGCGATGCAGCAAAATTAATATCACAAATATTGAATTTGAGCCTACTCTTTCATTTTTTTTTTTACTCATCTTCATATTTCATTGATTTACCAAATCACATTTATATTGAAATTGATACTGAAGCAGGAGAAAAGGAAACAAAATCTAAAATACCATCAATGTGCACATGTTTCAGAGAGAACCAATTAAATATATATATATGCCTATAAAAATGTTGTCATTTACACCATTGCTCTTCGCCTTTACAGTGAAAGCGTTGATGTGTAAGTCCAACTTATTCAATCTTTTATCGAGTGTTTGATAATACTCTTTAATGGGATTTGATTTTTTCTTCTTTGTACAACAGGTCAATGAGCAGGGATTTATTTTTATTTATTTTTTAATTTTTGAAAATGTTGGAAATTCTTGGCTACACGAGGCTCTTACAAGAACGCCATCCCCTGAATTCGAGACTTGAGCAACTAATTCCTAAACTTTATGCTACCAAGCCACACTACTAGATATTATGCATATACATAAATTGATTTTCTTCATCTGCAAGTTATTCTAATTTATTTACCTTTTCTGTGACTAAGCAAAAATGTTTAAAATAAATAATAATTTTATTGGTAAAAGAGATGAAAACAAAAGGGAGTTTTGACACCCTTTTATACTAAAACATTAAATAAAACAAAATTATCAACTAGATAATTCGAATTATTATAAATAATAAAAATTTCATAATCATAATAAAAAAAGGAAAGAAAACACTACTTAATTCCTATTCCTAAATAATCATAATATAATAAAAAAAAAAAAAACAATGAGCCCTTAAGGGGCATGGTTTGATAGCAAAAGACCTAGGACATAGTTGTAAGGTCCTGGATTCGAATCTAGAAGGTTCATTTTTTTGTAAGAGCTTGAGGCAGCTGAGGGTTTTAACTGCTCTACTTAAGCTCGGGTCGGATGGTTTGACGGCGGGGTTTCCAACGTTTCCAAAAAAGATTAAAAAAATAATAATAAAACAAGGAAAAAAATACCATTTAAATCTGATTCCTAAATAAAAAAAATAAACATTCGAGAAGAACATCCAAAATAAGAAAGTAAAATATATTATATAAGCGATTCAAGGCTCTTTAAAGAGGAATTTAGCAAAAATATTTTGAACCAAAACCGATTTAGTAGATCAGCAACATATGCATCTTTTTGATAGCTTTCTATCACTATACTATGGTCTAAAAAGGGACAGACATAACAAAAATTACGGTCCTTTAAAATAAAGAAATTCAAATGTCCTATATCATTATGATTCATACCCAAAGTTTTGGCCTGTGACCCCGATGGTACTGTGACACATAGCGAAATCGCTGCTATCCAACAATAGGAAAACCTGAAACAAATTTCGGCATTCATGGACTTTCGCCCAAGCATACCATAATGTCTCATTTCCAGATAGCAATGTGGTGCATGAATTTTTCTCGGAGCACTATAAAAATTATACCCTTTAGCGTCGAAAATAATCGACTTAAAAATCCACAGTTTCGACGCAAAAGTAAATTAGCGTCGAATTAATTAGACGCAAAAATTAGACGCCGAAATGTCGACGAGAATAATATTTAGCGTCGAAACAAAGATATTCGACGCTAAAAACTCTATTTTGCGTCCAATTTATTTCGACGTTGAATTAAATTTTCTGACGCTATAGGTCTGATTTTGCGACGAAATAATTCGACGCTAAAAGTTAGACTTTTAGCGTCGTTTCGTTTCGACGCTAAAGTATATTAAAAAAATAATATTTGTATACTTTCAGCGGCGATTATTTAACTATTAGCGTCGAAACTTTCGACGCCAAAAACAATTTAGCGTCGACTAGTTCGACGAAAATAGTTAAAAAATGTGTTTTTTAAAAAAAATATTAATTTACTTCTTTTTAGTCTAAAATAATTAATTTAATTGAAAAAAATTTCTGATTAATAACAGAATTACGAAATATTATAATAATTATTATATTGAATTTTTTTTTTAAGAAAAAAATACATATTATATTAAAACTATTTGTTCAAAATATTTATACAAATGGATATAAAATTTATTGCTACTGTGATGGGGGACGCTCGAGCCCGATGCACCATGACTGAGTGAGGCCTCCAACATCTGGCGGAAAGCCAGCATTTGCTGTTCGAACTGCTCCATCTTCTTCTCGTGGTCCACCTTGACCTGTTGTAGCTCCTCCTTAGTCTTCTTCAGCTCGTCTCGGGTGGTGACTAGCTGGTCTTCGGTGGTGGTTAGCCGGTCTTGGGTGGTGGTTAGTCGGTCTTGGGTGGTGGCTAGCTGGTATTGGGTGGTGACTAACTGGTCTCGAAGAGAGGATGCATTGTCCGAATTAACAGTATTGCGTGCAGATGACGTCGGCTTCTTACGAGTGCCAAGGCCAACGTTGTAAGCTGTCTGATTCTTGAAAACCAATTGCGACAACTGCTCATCTGGTATCGGGTCGGGCCCTGTCTCCTGAGTTTGATGTTGGAGTTCCATCATTTCGTTCTGTTTCAAAAAATAAGTTAATATTAGAATTTGAAAAAAAAATTAACATATATAATATTAATTATTTTATTTTAAAAACTGAAACTTACATAGCAGCGTTCGGCTTCTTCATTTATCCATTTGTTTTTCTCATTGTAATGAGTCACACGGAAAAAATCTGGAAATGATTGCACCTCACCTGTGCTACTATGTTAAAAACAGAAAATAAATTCAATATTATTCCACATTAGTAAAAACAATGAACTGTTAAATTTTACGTTAGGATATATTTACCTCAGAATGTTCGGCACGATATTGGATAAATGGCTTCGAACCTCCACGGTGGTTAAAACGCAAGTGACTTCGATTTTCCGCATTTGCGTGACATTTATCCTGCATTTACCAACACTGTAAGTATCGAAAACAAAGACAATTATAAATTTCCGTTTATTTCAAAATTTACATCGTGTTTTTTGCTAGACCAAAGCTCACATAAAAATGTCCAGTCTTGCTCCTCTATAAAATCAGGCTTGTGTTGTGGAGCATCTGAAGGTCCATGTTCGTCGAATATTGGTTTCATGACTTTTGTCCTATAATCCTTATAACTTTTCCCCATGTGGTAGTCAATATATTGTTGGATATTCACTTTCGTCAGATTGAAGTCGAACCACTCCTACAGGAATAGCAACCGAGTAAAAATTAGTATAAAAAAAAATGTTAACTAATAAACAATATCGAAAACTTAATACTGTACGGAAACTCACAAGTAGCGAAGAGAATAGCTGGTTGATTTTCGTCTCCCACGGTATCTTTCTCCAAGAAACGTAGTTTTGGGGAGCTTCAAATCGAGTTAGTAGCTCATATGGCTATAGTAAACGCTGAATTATATTGTCCGACTTGACTTTGTCCATCATTTGATATCTCAATCCGGATACGGTCGTGAGCCTTAACGTACTTAGCCAACCCCAGGCCACGGGTGCGTCCTCGACCCTTCGCTGTACTGGACTCACCTATGCTAGCAGAGACTCCATCAAGGCCAGTTGTCCTTGCTGATGTAGATGGAGTCGCATTAGCCCGTGGCGATTGCCCGGTGCCATCTGTAAAAACACACAAAGTATTTGTTAATATGTTAACTTCTTGAGCATCAGGAAATAAAGAACACATTTAATTTCTGTAGTAAACTAACAAGGAACACATTATGAATTTGAGAACAAGAATGAAGAGCTAATCCATAATCCATATGCTATTGTACCCGCTTTCTCAATAATTTGATATGTACAAAAAAAACAGAGAGCAAGTTTCATTGAACCTCGAAAAGCACCAGAGGTATGTTGATATGGTTGAAGTTTTAAATACATACAGTCTCCAACAGCAAATACACACAGTCTTCAAGTCTCTCTCTCCCCAGAACAGCAGCAAATGCATTTTTTTTACTCATTTTTTTTCTTTTTCTGCCAAACCTAAGTTCCAGAGTGTGTTTCTTCTCACGAATCTTATTTTCTCCCTCCAGTCATATATTCAACTTTATTTTCATCGACCAACAAATAACCCAACCAGTTGTTCCACATGACAATTTGCAATACATTAAGAGCTAAAACATCTGGGAAGTTTTATGCAACAATCAACCAAGTATTCACAGTTGAAAGACTACAAAAGTGCCTTAAGAGTTATTATTTGGATGTCATTTCTACTATCTAAGCAATCTGTAGGCATTACATTTTTGCATGTGAAACCCGATGATGAGTCTCAGTTGGAGGCACTACCTTTTTAGCTAAGGATATTGCGGGAAACGGAGGTCGGAAGGGGAAATTCTGAATAAGTAAGTCATCAATTTCATTTCATAAGTTCACTGTCTTCGTTAGTGCTGCGTTCGTTACTTCGTTCTAACGTCAGACAGATTGCGGACGTTCGTGTAGCATTCGAATGGGCGTTCGAACGGCGTCGGTGTTTCTGGTTTTGCTGCTAGCCTCGCACCCCAGCCCAATTAGCCCCCAAAGCCCATAAAACACATTCCAATTAATAAAACACATTTAAAACACATGGGAAATTAAATTAAATATTAAATAAAATAATTAAACCATTTACCAATTAAATAAAACCTAAAATATAATCATACCTAATAAAGATAAATCAAATATATTATATACCAAACTTAACAAATATCATGCCTAATTAAAATCAATCATAACAAATTAAATATTTTGCATTCCTAATCTAGCCAAGATTTGTCCCCTCTCAATCTAATCCTTTCCTTGTTGAATACCAAATCAAATCCTCCTTTTAATGCCAAAATCCCTTCCTTGTGAGACAAGATGAAGCCCTAGCATTTCTCTATATAAACAACCCCTAACCAAGACATGCACTCCCCTAGCTCATTGATACAAGAAAAAGCCTCTCCGAATTTACGCCCATCACAAGAAAAAAAGAAGCAAAGAATTTCCAACCCCCCTCTCCAAGCTATCCATTCACGCATATAACAGAAAAAATATAACAAATTTCTCTTCATCTTCTTCCCTCACATCACCGAAAAATACACCAATACAGCAGCCCTTCGTACGTCAAAAACACAGCCCCATACGCCTTCCCATATCACCGAAACAACAACCCACAAAAATCCTCAAAACAGTAACATAAAAACTGCATTCATAATCTTTAAAATAATCACACAAGACTACACTAAAAACCCACAAAAAACTCGGAACAGTCCATGGAAACGTCAAAACAGGTGACCTGAACAGTGAGCAGCAAAACAGAGGTCAAATAGTAGCAGAACGGAGTTCTAACAGCAAGCAAAATAGCAAAACAGTGAGCTAGGACGCTAAACCAGTGAACCGGAGAGGTTGGGGAGCTGTACCCTTTCCGACGTCCGTGAAACGCAAGCCTGAAAGTTGGCAAAAAGGTTAGACCTGAAGGTATTTTCCACACTTGTTTTCCATTTTATTTGTATTATTGCTTGCATGATTGTCATGTTGAAATGCATGTTGTGCCCCTTGAGTAAATAAATATGCATGAATTATGAGATGTTGTATGTTGTGGCTTTGGAATAAAATGAGAGATGTGTCAACTTTCGCAGTATATCGGATGGAAACCCGGACATAAATTTCATAGCCGATTCCGAATGGACGGTAGTATGATCTGTACTCGGGATACAACTCCACGTACCGCTTGAGTAAACGGCACCCTCTTTTGTTTTGTGTTGCTTTGGTTTATTTATTTTTCGTCACTTGAATTCTGCATGTTGCTTATTTATGTATGATTTAATCGAGCGCATGGGCTTAGTAAGTGGAATGAAAGATCCCCTATGGGGAGGGGTTAAATCCCTTTACCACGATGCTTTACCGCGCCGGTTGATGTGTGTTCGGTTGAATGCAAGATACATTCAATCGGGCATACTACGTTTGATATTATTTCTTTTAATTCTTTGAATGCATGATTCAATCGAGCGCATGGGCTTAGTAAGTGCAATGAAAGATCCCCTATGGGGAGGGGTTAAAGCCCTTTACCACGATGCTTCGCCGTGCCGGTTGATGTGTGTTCGATTGAATGCAAGATACGTTCAATCGGGCATACTAAGTCTGATATTATTGTTTTTTTAATTCTTTGTTTGCATGATTCAATCGAGCGCATGGGCTTAGTAAGTGCAATGTAAGATCCCCTATGGGGAGGGGTTAAAGCCCTTTACCACGATGCTTTGCCGCGCTGGTTGATGTGTGTTCGGTTTAATGTAAGATACGTTTGATCGGACATACTGAGCTTGACATTGTTGTCTTTATTCTTTGTGTTGCATGCATCAGGTCTGGTTCCGTTCGAATGCGTTCTCGAACGCTACACGAACGCGAACCTTCTGTTTACCGTTCGAACGTGTTCTCGAATGCTATGCGAATGCACACGCATTTTCTTAGTCTCATCATGCATCAGGTCCGGTTCCGTTCGAACACGTTCTCGAACGCTATACGAACGTGAACCTTCTGTTTACCGTTCGAACGCGTTCTCGAACGCTATGCGAACACACACGCACTTTCTTAATCTTATCATGCATCAAGTCTGGTTTTGTTCGAACGCGTTCTCAAACGGTATATGAACGCGAACCTTCTGTTTACCGTTCGAACGCATTTTCAAACGCTACGCGAACGCGCACCCACTGAACTGAGTCCTTTTCATCAGATTTCATACATAGTTTTCCTAGTAGCTATCCCCACATGTATGAATACAATGTGTTTAATGTATTACAATTCATATGCCTATGTCATGATAACATTTGAGTATTATTTCTTATGGTATATAGGATGGAAACCCACATAAATTCCGTAGCCGATTCCGAATGGACGGTAGTACGGTCTGTACTTGGGATACAATTCCACGTACCACTTGAGAAGGTGCTCACATGTGTGCTTGTGTGGTTAGTATGTGTGCTTGTGTTTTCTTGAATATAATATGCCAGTGAAGTTGTATGTTTGTCGCTCCTTTGATGTACTTTCAAGCATGCATTTTAGATGTGAAATATATGTAAACTTAGGTGTAATTTTTATTTTGTACATGTGAATTTAGAAGCATGATACTCTTGGAAATAAGTGCTACTTAAGCCTGATTAAATTATTACATAAATCCTTTCATTAAAAGTGGCATAAGTAAGGGACCATTCCGAACCCAACGGTTTGAGGTCTTCCCTTGCGAGGGGTAAGTGCGGCCTTAAATCTCATTTTCCCGGTTCATACCGGGTGGCGACTCCATTATTCTCCTGTTTAGTCCCCCGTGGCTACTCCGTACTCCCGACCGGGCCGCGAGCCCGGGACAGCATGCGTCGCCCAGGTTCCTGTGTCCCACAGTCTGGCGACTCCATTGGGGATAGAGAATCGGCCCCGAATATTGTCTTGTAATGTTTGGATTTATGTTTTAATTGACTGTGTCTATAGTGGATAAAATGGGGGTTTAATCAAAGGCATTTTAAGGCTAGGTAATGGTTGGGTGTCTACCTTCATTCACTACCTTTCTAGAAGGAAAAGCTGTGAAGGCACCTATATAGCGATCTACCCGTAGCCTATTGTGATGGACTAATTTGGAGGACTCGTTGTTTATTCCTGACAACAAGCCATAAGAGCCTAAGAGGCTTGGGTATTTAAGTGAGCCTCGCTCCACCTTCCCTCTGGGGAATCTACAATGGGAAATCCATTTGATAGTCCGTCACACACCATAGCTCATTGGCACGTACCTTAGTGTATAAAAAAGGGTGCGCTCACTTGGTCGCTCGAACCCTTGAGTGGGGAGACCTTGTTGTGGGCCATCCTTCGTCGGTGAGAGCCTTTGTCTATACTCTTGCGAACCCACCCATAGACCGGGTTTGTATGGCTAAAGTAACAATTATCTCCTTGAGTATGTGCTTGTGGACCATCCTCATTTGGATGCAGTTGGACTATTGTCAGAAATGCGGACTTGCTGGGCCATTTAAACTGGGGCGAGTTCGTACCTTATGACCATTGGGCCCAAAGCTTCTGAAATGTTGATGGGCCATTCTGTAGAAATTATTGTTTTATGTTTGCATTCTTTCTTTTTTGCTTGTGTTTGGGAACATCGTCGTTTGGATCCATTTGGACCATTTGTCATGAGATATGGGCTTGTTGGGCCATTTAAACTGGGACAAGAACGTACCTTATGACGATTGGGCCAAAGGCTTCTAAATGTTGATGGGCCATTTTGTGTTTGTGTTCAGAACATTACCATTTGGATTTAGTTGGGCTCCTTGCCATGAGATGTGAACTCGTTGGGCCATTTAAACTGGGACGAGTTCACTCCTATGACATTTAGCCCAAAGGCTTCTAAAATGATAATAGGCTGATTTGTTTGAAAATTTTAATCGATTTAGTATGTTCTATATGTTACCTGCATCTCATGCACCTCATGCATACATATATCATGTTAACACCCTCTATGTCTAAAAAAGACATCATAGATACCGTTTGGGTTAGAGAAGGGACAAGGCTCATTAAAAGAACTGTAACAGTCATGAGTGAATCTGGTAATGAGGTATCCCGAATGGATCAGTTAGAGAATAGTCTCGCCAAGGTCACTGAACAGTTGTAAGCTTTGACTACTGCTGTGGCTGGTATGGCTGTGCCCCGTGCTGGGGGAATTTCTGAGAATGTGAGGCGTGAGGAACCTCTGAATGGGTTGGGGGATGATATCTCTACTTTTGATGATGATATGGCAGAGTATGCAGCAGGCAGATTATCTGGGTCTCAGGCAGAATTACAGAAACTCCGACGGATGAGACCAGATTGGGCTGAGAAAGTCAGAGAGGAAGTTAAGAAACAGATAGATGTGGGGTTCCTGGAAGTAGTAAAGTATCTTGAATGGTTGGCTAACATAGTACCGGTACCGAAGAAAGATGGGAAGGTCAGAATGTGTGTAGACTACAGAGATCTCAACAAAGCTTGTCCGAAAGATGATTTTCCTTTGCCGCATATAGATGTTCTGGTTGATAACGCGGCTTTATCCGCTATGTATTCATTTGCAGATGGGTTTTCAGGTTACAATCAGGTTCTCATGGCTGAGGAAGATAAACACAAGACAACATTTGTTACCGAGTGGGGTACTTATTGTTACAAGGTAATGCCGTTTGGGCTTAAGAATGCGGGAGCTACTTATCAGCGGATGGCCACTACACTTTTCCATGACTTGATGCACAAAGAGATTGAGGTGTATGTAGATGACATGATGGTGAAATCAGAGACAAGGGTTGGGCATATTGAAGCACTGAAAAGGTTTCTTCAGAGAGTTGACAGATACAACCTGCGGCTAAACCCTAAGAAATGTGTGTTTGGGGTGACATCAGGGAAATTGCTTGGTCATACAGTGGGAATGGGCGGAATAGAGGTAGACTCCGAAAAGATCAAGGCAATCACAGAAATTCCTGCACCGAAGACAGAAAAAGAAGTCAGAGCATTCTTGGGGAAGATTCAGTACATCAGTCGGTTCATTGCCAAGTTGACATCGGTATGTGAGCCTATCTTCAAACTGTTGAGAAAAGATCAGCCAGTGAGATGGAATGAACAGTGTCAGACAGCCTTCGACAGAATCAGAGAGTACTTGGTAAAGCCACCTGTATTGAAACCTCCGAGACCGGGCATACCTTTGATATTGTATTTGGCTATAGAATCAGAAGCACTGGGGACAATGATGGTACAGGCAGATGAGACAAAGGTAGAACATACCGTTTACTATCTGAGTAAGAAGATGCTCCCGTATGAGGCTCGGTATCAAGGAGTTGAGAAGATCTGTCTTGCAGTGATATTGGCTTCCAGAAAGTTGCGGCATTATTTCCAGTCTTACAAGATCCAGGTGGTGGCAAAGGAAAATCCTCTGAAATATCTTCATTCGGTGCCTTCACTAGTGGGAAAATTGGGTAGATGATTGGTATTGCTGACAGAGTTTGACATTGAGTATCTCACCTCCAAAGTGATCAAAGGGCGAGCAGTAGCAGAGTTTCTGGCATTGCAACCTGTTGAAGGGGATCAGTATAAGTTTGAATTTCCAGACAAAGAGATCCAAGCAATAACAGTTCAGAGATGGAAGATGTACTTTGACGGAGCAGTGAATTACAAGGGAGCCGGGATCGGGACCGTGATAGTAACCCCCGAGGGAGAGACTTTGCCTTTGGCCAAGAGGTTGACATTCAGAGTGACTAATAACATGGCCGAGTATGAAGCATGTGCTTTTGGTTTGACAACATTGATAGCCTTGAAGGCCGGGAGTGTGGGAGTCTACGGAGATTCTATGTTGGTAGTCCAGCAGATGCGAGGAGAATAAGAATTGAAAGAAGAATGGTTGAAGCCTTACCTCTTTCACCTCAGAAAGTTGGCACAGGTTATCCCCGAGTGTAAGTTTCAGCACTTACCGAGAGAAGGGAATCAGATGGCAGATGCATTGGCTACACTTGCAGCGACTTGGGAAAATCCAGAAAAGTTAGTGATGAGACCGTTGATACTGACAACAGCAAGCAACCTGTTTATGAGATAGAAAGAATTCTGGAAGTTGAGGTCGACGACGGTAAACCTTGGTATTATGACATTCAGAGGTATCTGGAACATGGTGAACTCCCGGAAGGGGCAGACAGAAAAGACAGAATAACCATTCAGAAGTTAGCATCCCAGTATGTGATTTTGAAAGGGGAACTGTACAAGAGGCAAGCAAACGGTATTCAGTTGAAGTGTTTGAGAAAGGAAGAAGCTCAGCATGTAATGGGAGAAATACACGCCGGGGTATGTGGTCCGCACATGAACGGGTTGAATCTGTCCCGAAAGATAGTGAGACAAGGTTTTTATTGGTCAACCATGGAAACAGACTGCGTAAAGATGGTAAAGCACTATCATGACTGTCAAGCACACGGTAATTTGAATCACTTACCGCACAGAGTTGCACGGGTTGTTAGAGCCGTGGCCTTTCTCAGCATGGGGAATTGATATGATCGGAGAAATTCGGCCGAATGCATCGAATGGGCATCGCTTCATAGTAGTGGCCATAGATTACTTCTCGAAGTGGGTGGAAGCCGAATCATTCCGCAATGTTACAGCAAAATAGATGGCAAAATTTATAGCTCGGAACCTCATTTGTCGGTATGGTATGCCGCATCATGTAGTGACAGACAACGAAGTTCAGTTTCAAGGAAAGACGAAGGCAATGTTACAGAGGTATGGGATAGGCCACCACAAGTCATCACCGTACCGGCCGCAGGCAAATGTGGCAGTTGAGGCAGCCAACAAGACTATAAAGACGATTTTAGCCAAGATGACAGAGAACTGCAGGGATTGGGCCGAGAAACTACCATTTGCTCTGTGGGGGTACAGAACATCAGTAAGGACAGCAACAGGGGCCACACCTTACTCTTTGGTCTATGGAATGGAAGCAGTGTTACCAGTAGAAGTGGAAATACAGTCTATGACAGTATTAGCAGAGGTAGAATTACCGGAACAGGAATGGGTCGCACAGAGGTTTGATCAGTTATCACTATTGGATGAGAAGAGAACTAAGTCTTTGTATCACATGCAGTTGTATCAGAAGAGACTAGCCCGAGCATTCAACAAGAAAGTACGTCCCACCAAGATCAGAATAGGTGATTTGGTACTTAAGCAGTCGAGGCCGTCGACGACAGATCCGATAGGAAAATTCAGACCAAACTGGGAAAGACCTTACATAGTGCAGAAGGTAATGGGAAATGGAGCAGTGAAGTTATCAGACTTGGAGGGGAACGAGTTCACCGAGCCGATCAACGTAGACAGATTGAAGCAATACTTTGCCTGAGGGAGAGAAGACCGAGCAGTCACCACAGGAATTAGCAGAAGACCTAACCCAACGGAATAAGAAAATCATTCATGCATACACGTAACATTGCATTCTCTTCGTGTTTGTTTCTGTTTTGTGTTCGCATGTTCGAAGAAAGGAGAAAGCGGCAGAAATGAGCCAAGCAGCGTCAGCGCAATTTCAGTTTTTGGGATGAGTCCCAAGGGGCGAGGCCCATATCAGCTTGGGGGCGAGGCCCATATCATGTCGGCTCGGGGGCGAGGCCCATATCAGCTTGAGGTCGAGGCCCCCGTTGTCAGTTGTAGTTCTGGGATGCGTCCCAAGGTCGAGGTGCCCACTACATCATCAGTTTGAGGGCGAGGTCCCTATTGTCAGCGGTGTTGGATCGAGGTGCCCAGGGTCGAGGTGCCCCCGTTTTCGGTTGTAGTTCTGGGATGCGTCCCAGGGTCGAGGTGCCCACTACATCATCAGTTGAGGGCGAGGGCGAGGTCTCTATTGTCAGCGGTGTTGGGTCGAGGTGCCAGGGTCGAGGTGCCCCCGTTGTCGGTTGTAGTTCCCGGATGCGTCCCAGGGTCGTGGTGCCCACTACATCATCAGTTTGAGGGAGAGGTCCCTATTCTCAGCGGTGTTGGGTCGAGGTGCCCAGGGTCGAGGTGCCCCCGTTGTCAGTTGCAATTAGTGGGATGCATCCCAGGACCGAGGTCCACTGCAGCACCAACTCAGCTCGAGGCAGCAGACGAGCCAAGTAAGTGAAAATGCATTGCATAACTTTGATAGGATTGTTCAAAGTCACACACTGCACAAGTCCCATCAAAGTGGGGGCGACTGTAGACATTGCATTTTCGCATGTGAAACCCGATGATGAGTCTCAGTTGGAGGCACTACCTTTTTAGCTAAGGATATTGCGGGAAACGGAGGTCGGAATGGGAAATTCAGAATAAGTATGTCATCAAGTTCATTTCACAAGTTCACAGTCTTCGTTAGTGCTGCGTTCGTTACTTTGTTCGAACATCAGGCAGATTGCGGACGTTCGTGTAGTGTTCGAATGGGCGTTCGAACGGGGTCGGTGTTTCTGGTTTTGCTGCTAGCCTCGTACCCTAGCCCAATTAGCCCCCCAAAGCCAATAAAACACATCCCAATTAATAAAACACATTTAAAACACATGGGAAATTAAATTAAATATTAAATAAAATATTAAACCATTTACCAATTAAATAAAACATAAAATATAATCATACCTAATAAAGATAAATAAAATATATTATATACCAAACTTAACAAATATCATGCCTAATTAAAATCAATCATAACAAATTAAATATTTTGCATTCCTAATCTAGCCAAGATTTGTCCCCCCTCAATCTAATCCTTTCCATGTTGAATACCAAATCAAATCCTCATTTTAATGCCAAAATCCCTTCCTTGTGAGACAAGGTGAAGCCCTAGCCTTTCTCTATATAAACAACCCCTAACCAAGACATGCACTCCCCTAGCTCATTGATACAAGAAAAAGCCTCTCCGAATTTACGCCCATCACAAGAAAAAAAGAAGCAAAGAATTTCCAACCCCCCCTCCAAGCTATCCATTCACGCATATCACACAAAAAATATAACAAATTTCTCTTCATCTCCTTCCCTCACATCAGCGAAAAATACACCAATACAGCAGCCCTTCGCACGTCAAAAACACAGCCCCAAAAGCCTTCCCATATCACTGAAACAACAACCCACAAAAATCCTCAAAACAGTAACATAAAAACTGCATTCATAATCTTTAAAATAATCACACAAGACAACACTAAAAACCCACAAAAAACTCGGAACAGTCCATGGAAACGTCAAAACAGGTGACCTGAACAGTGAGCAGCAAAACAAAGGTCAAACAGTAGCAGAACGGAGTTCTAACAGCAAGCAAAATAGCAAAACAGTGAGCTAGGACGCTAGACCTGAGGGTATTTTCCACACTTGTTTTCCATTTTATTTGTATTATTGCTTGCATGATTGTCATGTTGAAATGCATGTTGTGCCCCTTGAGTAAATAAATATGCATGAATTATGAGATGTTGTATGTTGTGGCTTTGGAATAAAATGAGAGATGTGTCAACTCTCGCGGTATATCGGATGGAAACCCGGACATAAATTTCATAGCCGATTCCGAATGGACGGTAGTATGATCTGTACTCGGGATACAACTCCACGTACCGCTTGAGTAAACGGCACCCTCTTTTGTTTTGTGTTGCTTTGGTTTATTTATTTTTCGTCACTTGAATTCTACATGTTGCTTATTTATGTATGATTCAATCGAGCGCATGGGCTTAGTAAGTGGAATGAAAGATCCCCTATGGGGAGGGGTTAAAGCCCTTTACCACGATGCTTTGCCGCGCCGGTTGATGTGTGTTCGGTTGAATGCAAGATACGTTCAATCGGGCATACTACGTTTGATATTATTGCTTTTAATTCTTTGTATGCATGATTCAATCGAGTGCATGGGCTTAGTAAGTGCAATGAAATATCCCCTATGGGGAGGGGTTAAAGCCATTTACCACGATGCTTTGCCGTGCCGGTTGATGTGTGTTCGATTGAATGCAAGATACGTTCAATCGGGCATACTAAGTCTGATATTATTGTTTTTTTAATTCTTTGTTTGCATGATTCAATCGAGCGCATGGGCTTAGTAAGTGAAATGCAAGATCCCCTATGGGGAGGGGTTAAAGCCCTTTACCACGATGCTTTGCCGTGCTGGTTGATATGTGTTCGGTTGAATGTAAGATACGTTTGATCGGACATACTGAGCTTGACATTGTTGTCTTTATTCTTTGTGTTGCATGCATCAGGTCTGGTTCCATTCGAACACGTTCTCGAACGATACACGAACGCGAACCTTCTGTTTACCGTTCGAACGTGTTCTCGAACGCTACGCGAATGCACACACACTTTCTTAGTCTCATCATGCATCAGGTTCGGTTCCGTTCGAACGCGTTCTCGAACGCTATACGAACGTGAACCTTCTGTTTACCGTTCGAACGCGTTCTCGAACGCTATGCGAATGCACACGCACTTTTTTAATCTTATCATGCATCAAGTCTGGTTTCGTTCGAACGCATTCTCGAACGCTATACGAACGCGAAATGAACGCGAACCTTCTGTTTACCGTTCAAACGCATTTTCAAACGCTACGCGAACGCGCACCCACTGAACTGAGTTCTTTTCATCAGATTTCATACATAGTTTTCCTAGTAGCTATCCCCACATGTATGAATACAATGTGTTTAATGTATTACAATTCATATGCCTATGTCATGATAACATTTGAGTATTATTTCTTATGGTATATAGGATGGAAACCCGGACATAAATTCCGTAGCCGATTCCGAATGGACGGTAGTACGGTCTGTACTTGGGATACAATTCCACGTACCACTTGAGAAGGTGCTCACATGTGTGCTTGTGTGGTTAGTATGTGTGCTTGTGTTTTCTTGAATATAATATGCCAGTGAAGTTGTATGTTTGTCGCTCCTTTGATGTACTTTCAAGCATGCAATTTTAGATGTGAAATATATGTAAACTTAGGTGTAATTTTATTTTGTACATGTGAATTTAGAAGCATGATACTCTTGGAAATAAGTGCTACTTAAGCCTGATTAAATTATTACATAAATCCTTTCATTAAAAGTGGCATAAGTAGGGACCATTCCAAACCCAACGGTTTGAGGTCTTCCCTTGCGAGGGGTGAGTGCGGCCTAAATCTCATTTTCCCGGTTCATACCGGGTGGCGGCTCCATTATTCTCCTGTTTAGTCCCCCGTGGCTACTCCGTACTCCCGACCGGGCTGCGAGCCCGGGACAGCATGCGTCACCCAGGTTCCTGTGTCCCACACAATCACTCTACTGCGATAACTTGAGGGACCCTAAAGCCTATTTCTGCTAATGTAAATGAAATGAAATAGATATTCTAACTCAATAACCGTTGATGATAAACTTTTCAATGCTACTAACTAAAGCCTATTTCTGCTCATCTAAAGCCTATTTTTTCACTTTTCCTTTTGTTTCTATCTTCAGCTTTTCTTTGCCTCAAGATGTGGGCTTGTGAAGCTAGAATCAGAGTGCAATCAAAGTTCTCAGCCAATATTGCTTGGATAACATTATTATCTATAAGCATGCACTTTATGTACTTCTATAATTAGATGTATATTTTTCAAATTTGAGATTGACCAATTTTTTGTTTTTCTTGCAAATTTTCAGGAGCAGAATTTCTTATTGATAACACTTGGCATTGAGTCCCCTATGACTAATCCAAGTCCCAATCATTCACAACCACCTCCCTGCAAAAGATCCATACTCCAAAATCTATAACCAACTTCTCTGATATATTAAATCTTTATCAACAAAACACAACCTATAACCATTCCATGCTTATGATATGACTTAAAGTTTCAACACTAAAGAGATTAAATTATACACAAATAACTGGATTAAGAATCCTAACCTAAGATTTAGATGAACAAGAATCACTCTTTTAAAGGTTGATATTTCTTATAAAGGGAGAGCATCTATGCTAATTTGATTCTAATAAACATATTAACAAACTTTTTTTTCTCGGCAAAAGGATGCCCAGAATCTAAGCATACAGTATTAGAACCTCATTCTTTTACTTTGATTCCTTTTGGTTCTTAAAGTAAGTAACTTTGCTTTTTTCAACAATATTAGATTTAGTTTCACATTCTAATCCACATCTTTATGGGCAAATATAGATTTATGGTAGAATCTCTTTTGAATTTTTAGGAGACAAACATAACATCCCAACAATATATAATGTCAGTGTTACTGGATACTGTTGGACAGTTATGACCCATAGCGTCACTATTTGTGCAGATCATGGTGTTGTTGTACAAATTAACTATGGGACAAAGGAGATTGCTCTTTTATCATTTGTGATTAGATCACCAAAGATGTATAAATGATAGAAGGTCCATATGATTAGTTCCGGATTGAGATGATATGAGATAGTATCAATCTACGAAGGTTTAATCATTAAATATCCCTAGTCAGAGTATTATCGAGATTGGACATCGATAATGCATAAAAGACTTGCGCGTTGTGAGGGTATAACGGCATAGTTCTCATATATTTGGGTATAGGATACTCATGCAAGTGTAATAGGAGGTTGTGTTTTACCGATGGTACGGAAAACAGCAGCTCTGGATAGACCCCTCAAAATTCCATTGGTAGTATGACTATGTGTTTATGGAAGTCTGAAATCAGGGTAGCTGTATTTGGTCTTAACCTGAGAGTTGCACCGCTAATACTTGCGACAATCAATATGCTTTGGTTTTGGTCATCCAGGGCTTTAACAGGTTCTGTGTACGCCTCTGCTGGGTATATTGAGTGTAGGACACAGAAAATGGACGACGCATGCTGTTCTAGACTCAGGGCCTAGTTGGGAGTATGGAGTAGCCCACGGAGGACTAAACCGGAGAGTAATGGAGTCACCACCCGGTGTGAACCGGGAAATGATTTAAGGCCGCACTCACCCCTCGCAAGGGAAGACCTCAAACCGTTGGGTTCGGAATGGTCCCTTACTTATGTCGTTTGTAATGAATGGATTTGTGCAATATTAACCAAGTCTACTCAACATACATGTTGGTCAAAGTAGTCTAAATTCTAGGTTTGCATGCTTCAACAGTAAACTTTTCATAACGGCAAACATCCGACATCACACATCAAACATGCTACATACATAATAATCTGAATATGCCTAATTTAAATTCCTAATACAAAAGGTAAATAACTAAAACATGCTTGAAATAAAATAACATTCTAGCAACCTAATCATGATCAAATACAAGTTGGGTAAAATGAAATACGTGAATCCTTCAAGTGATACGGGGCATTATATCCCGAGTGCAAACCATAATACCGTCCATTCGGATTCGGCTATGGAATTTATGTCCGGGTTTCCATCCAATATACCACAAGAAAGAACACATATTTCATTCACCCCAAAATCACATCATACACTAATTCATCATTTCATGTAAACTAATTCTAATAACATGCTCAAATAACCATTCTAAGTCATTATTTCATGTGAATTAATCCTAAACGACATGTCAAGCTAATCATTCATACTAAACACATAAAAATACATTTCCGAAATCATTATTTCATGTAAATAGATTTAATACAACATACCAAACTAAGTTAACACATTAAACACATAAAATACATTTTTTTAAGCCATTATTTCATGTGAGCCAATTCCAACAACATGCCAAGTTAACTACTCATGCTAAAATACCATAAAATAATTTTTAAATCATTATTTTATGTGAGAAAATTCTGTAAATAAACCCTCAGGTCTAACCTTTTTTGTCGTTGCTCGGAGACGCGTTACACACGGCCGTCAGAAAGGCTAAATCACCACAATCACGCCGGTTCACTGTTTTAGTGTTTTGCTCACTGCTTTGCCGCTTCGTTCGCTGTTTTGAGTCCGCTTTCGCTGCGTTTCAGGTCTCCACACTTGGCTCACTGGTTGGCAGTGAATTATGGGTTGTTTTGGTGAATTTTGAGGGTTATTGGACTGCCGTTTGCTTGGTTTATTCCAGGATCTTCAAGTGCAGTTTTTGCTCACTGTTTTGGTGACTTTGGGGACTGTTTTGAAGGCTTTTGAGCTGCTGTTTTTGGGCGAATTTTGGAGAGTATTTAAGGCAGTTTGTGCACTGGTTTGGGGGCTAAAATGAGGATGATTTGGGTGCAAGTTTCAGAGGTTAAATGTGGGCTGTTTTGCGTGAGCTATAGAGGGGCAGTAGAGGGGCTGTTTATGCGCTGGTTCAGAGGGCAGTGGATGACAGTGAGTTGCTTGAATATTAGAGCTGATT
>SKCR01005368.1:0-25928 GCA_019454045.1 Zanthoxylum bungeanum | reverse complement strand
CCTCTCTTCATTTATATATCTAAGGTGATCTAATCACAAATGACGAGAGTGCAATTTCCTTGTTACATAGTTAATTTGCTACAACAACACAATGATCTGTGCAAATAGTGACGCTATGGGTCATTTTGTCCAACACACATCACCATTTAATCAAGCAAACCCCACACCATTTAATCAAGCAACCCCACGCCATTGACAAAACCATTTCCTTTTCCATTTTCAACATCAATTAGCCACCCAATTAATGACCCTCATTAATGATAACCTACCCAATAAATGCACCACCATTTTCCTATATAAAGAACCCCTAGCTCCCTTGAAACCTCTAGCACATATACAACATATAAGACTTTTTTCCTCTCTAAGCACTCACGCCTGAAGCCTCCCAAAATCCTCTCCATTTCCGTGACTCAGCCAGCAGTGATTCACGCCCAAGACACCTCTTCCAGCAGTCCTTCTAGCACACCCTTTAATCCACGCAAATCAGCTCTTCCAGCAACCCCTTTAGCTCACGCATAAACCCCACACTGCAGCTCATTCACACAAAAAAAAACTACACCCAAACAGCCATTGTACATCACCGAAAATAACTCTTTCACACGCCCCAAACTACCAAAAAATAGCCACCAAAGTAACCCCCAAATCACCTAAAAAAACTGCAACCCCTTCACTCATTTTTGTCCCTCATTGACTAGGAAACAAGCTACCATTTTAGCAACACTTCACGCACAAAGCACCATCACCCATCACTCCCCTCAATCCCACATTGGTTAGGAAACAACCCACCCTTAATTGCCTTCAACTCCAATGCACAAACACCTCACACGCCCCTCCCCCTTAGTCCCATATCGATCAAGAAACACCCCTCAAAACCTAGACTACTTCACGCCTAAAACAACAAAAAACCTAGCCTTCATTCATGCCAAAATCCCTTCATCCAGCAGCCCTCATTCACGCCAAACATCCACTAAGCACAGTCCTCAAACACATGCAAAACAGACAGCAACGTGAACCACCCCCTGACGCACACAAACAAACCCTCCATTGAACGTGAAAAGCAGCGCCCATTCGTCATAACCAACATAAATACAACAAGCCAAGCCACCCACGTTCACGTTCAAAACATTCACAAACATGCAAGCTGGTCGCTAACAGAGATACACTCGGCAGCCCCTCCAAACCGTAAACAATAGTGAACCAACCTGCCCATTACCGAAACCAAACAGTCCAGAATTCTCCCCTAAACTGCCCCGTAAAACCCGCAAACCGCAAACCCAGAATAGTCCCGCATTAATGCAAAAAAGCAAGCTTAAACCGTGACCAGAAACCGCAGCAAAACAGAGTAAAAAATAGTGGCCCAAACAGCGAAACAGCGAAGGAAAAGGTTGAACCAGTAAACCGGAGGAGTTACGAAGCATCAACCCTTCCGACAACCGAATACCGCACTTTCGAGAGACGACAAAAGAGGTTAGACCAGATAGCACTCCTTTTATTTATTATGCTTTATTTTTAGTTATTTTATTACTTTATTTCGCATGAGTATTGTGGATTAGTGTATGATGTGATTGTTGGACAATTATGACCTATAGCGTCACTATTTGTACAGATCATGGTGTTGTTGTACAAATTAACTATGTGCCAAAGGAGATTGCTCTCTTATCATTTGTGATTAGATCACCAAGATATATAAATGATAGAAGGTGCTTATGATTTGTTCCTGGATTGAGAATGATATGAGACAGTTTCAGTCCACGAAGGATAAATCATTAAATATCCATAGTCAGAGTATTATCGAGATTGGACATCGATAAATATGTAAAAGACTAGTATTACACTTGTGCGCGTTGTGAGGGCACAGCGGCATAGTTCTCATATATTTGGGTATATGATACTCATGCAAGTGTAATAGGAGGTTGTGTTTTACCGATGGTACGGGAAACAGCTTCGCTTAGGATAGACCCCCTCGGAATTCCATTGGTAGTATGACAATGTGTCTATAGAAGTCCGAAATCAAGGTAGGTGTATTTGGTCTTAACCTGAGACGTACACCGCTAATACTTAGGACAATCAATATACTTTGGTTTTGGTCGTCCATGGCTTTAATCGGTTTTTGTGTACGCCTCTTCTGGGTATATCGAGAATCGTAGTGTGTTGGGTGTGACGTCAAGACGGAAGTGTCACTCCAGTCATATGGAGATGATGGTCACGTATGATACGGGACTGGTTCTCTTAAATACTGCAGCTATCGGGATATTATGACTAGGTCATGTATATCCGATTATAGAGACTAGTTACCAGACATCTGACATGTGCTTCGTACAGGGCAGACACAATTCCAACCCCAGGCCTAGCACGTGATCATCCGATACTGGATCGACATACACAATACTACATATATTACGCCGATGATATAGACCCTAATATTCATGTAAGGATATTTCTGGAGAATTTGGTAGGCATGGCGCTTTGCTAGAAGCCAACCTTGTCTTGTAAATCGGTATAAACGTAGTACTAGGTACTTACGTGTTCGGATAGTCCGACGACCTAATTTACTGCCAACATATCCGGGGATCTCATGGGTTGCTTCCCGAAGATTCACCGATGACGTATGACTCGCACTTTTAATTAATCTGGGATTAATTAGATGAGAGAAAAAATTAATCTGGGATTAATTGAGGAGATATTTTATCTGGGATAAAGTATCAATTAAAGAGAGAATAACGATTAATTTGGAATTAATCGATTAAATAATATATTCGATATATTATATGAAATTGGATTTCGACGCGGAATTAAAATTAGATTTTAATTCGGGCGAACGAGTTAATTTAGAATTAATTCGTTAGCGACGTGAATAGTGCTTTCGCTAGGTGTAATTATTTAATTGCGTCGAAACGAAATATTCGTTAATTTGGAATTAGCGAACCCGAGCCCGGGATTGTTTGCGAGCGCATTCACATTTCGAATTCGAGTGTGGTACGCAAGTCAAATCGCTAGTCACTTCAAGCGTCAAATCACTTGTCACTTTGAGTGATGTCACTTGACAACTTGATTGAGTGATGTGAATAGTGGATGTGGTGGTTGTAGCCTTTATTATTTGACTTTTTGAAAACAAATAAATTGGAAAATTAATTTTTTAATTGAAGAAGTGTATTAGATACACAATTCTTTTTCCCACCAAAACTAATTCACATTTTATCTCTCTCTCTTGGTTCACGAATTTGGAGCCAATTTTCTTCTCTCTCACACACGGTCTTGACCATTTCTTGTTCTGTTTTTCTGGGAAAACCGTGAGCAAGAAGGGAAGCAAGTGTGATGATTTTGCGGCAGAATCATCAAGAGCTAGCACTCCGAGAGACATGCGAAGGTGATAGGGAAGTACACCCATGAGCATGGAAGTTTATCACAAAGCTTGGAGCTTGATGGAGGACCTCACATTGCCGAAACTGGAGAGCCCAGTTGCAACTCACTGCCGTGACTTCTCAAGGGCAGAATTTGATTTTTGTTCATTTCCGCGTCGCTCAACCGATCGATATGAGTATTCCGCAACTCCCTCGTTGTATTCACACTTATTTTCATTGCTTGATTCGATCTTGGGAAGCTTAGAAAACTCCAACAATGGTATCAGAGCAAGGTTGAGCATTACAATATTTAGGGCTTAAAATTTGGGTAAAATGTTTCTTAGCATGATTTTGATGAAATGGATGTTGAGTATGCTTAATACATGTTTAATTGAAGTTTGATTTGATCAATTTCAAGAAAATGATTTGGAACAATTTTCCCCAAAATTGGATGGCTTGGCCGAATGGTTGATGAACCCTAATATCTTGGTATTTTGTTTTTTGATTCATTGGATGACTTGAAAAACAATTGGGAATATTGATTTAGGATTTGATTGGATTGAATTCAGAATTGATTTGAAAATCCCTACTAAAGCCGAGAGTTTAGAGCCATATTTGTCTTGGAATTTTTTTATTTTGATTCATTGGATGAGTTAGAATCATTCGGGAATGTTGATTTAATGTCGATTGTGGATTTAATTGGATTGAAACCGAATCGGACACAAATTGCCCAAATTGCCGAGAATGATATAGCATGTAATTGGGTTGATTTTTTGTTAAATTATGTTGGACATGATTTAATGTTAATGAGCGTGATTAATTGTACAAATTTGGTGTTTTGGAAATATTGATTTGGGAAATTAATAATGCTATACACTTTGGTAATTAAATTTGGAATTTGGTAATTTAATTATTTGGGCCTATTTTATGAAATTGGGCTTAAGTGTTGTAATTGGGCTTATTGGGCTTGGTTGTACCAAGATGGGTTTAGGCAAAATTGGTTGGATCCAACTGGGCCCAAAATCGCTTCCATAAGCCCAAATGCGACTAATGGACCTTTCAAGTTTAATGGGCCTAATGGGCCTAAATTGATTTCTAGGCTTATGGGGTAATTCTCGGATTGGACTTTGGTTATTGGTTTGACCCGAGTTGACCAAAAGTTCATGCCTTAAGAAATTAATTAAAAGCCCATTGGACTTTAATTAAATTAACGTTGGACGTTAATCGGGCTTTGAGACCCGTAACGATTAAATTTGGAATTTAAGTCGTAAAGGTTTATAATAAATGTAATATTTAATTTGGAATTAAATAGTGAATTAGTATTAAATACAAATTGAATTGGATTTAATTTTTTAGTTTAATTTAATTCGAGAATTCGTACTTTGAGTACTTATTCGCAAAACGAGTTTAACTCGCGCAAAATCAAATCGTTGTTTGAACATTGGATGGTCACTAATTATCAGATTAATTAATTTGATTAGATTGATTGATAACATGCTTGTGTGAATACATGGTTGCGATGCATGAATAATGTATATCGGATGGATATTAGATGGGTTGGGCAATTTTAGAAATTGTTGTAATAAATTTGGAATTTATTAATTGGACCTGCGTGTCCAGCCTTATTACCTCCATTCTCTTTGTATTCTCTTCTCACCTATTCCCCTCAATGTAAATGAGGTTTCTTTAGAAGTGTTGTGTAACAGGTAGAAGAAATACATGTGCTAGCGGGAGAGAGAAAGGGAGAGATTTGATCTAGGATCAATGTGTAAAGTATCCATCCGCATATCATTATTATTTTATCATATGCGCTTTATTATGTGTTTAGAATGCATGTTTAAGGGTGTATGATGATGAGACCTTAACAAAGATAATAAATTGGTTGCCAATTTGCACGCGAAAAACCCTCACAAATATTAAGCATTTTTCCTTCCATTGAGTGATTATCACTCAAGATCCGAGACTGGCATTGGCTTGTTGGCCAAAGTCAAGGCCTTTGTCTTTCGAGGATGTGTTTGAATCACGAAGGCTCTGTTCCATATCAGTGTCTTGTCCAAGTTGTGGTTTGTTGGCCAAAGTCAAGACCACTTCTTGTCCGTCGACATTGATTAATAAGCTTTCCATGGTCAATGGGTCGCGCTTAACTGGGATCACTAAGTTTGTTGTGCCAAAGTCAAGGCTTAGTTGATTCAGAGGAAAAAGGTTAGGTAATATATTGGATATATTGACATATATAAGATATATGTTTCGGACTTGGATGTCCCCCTACTGGATCTAGGAATTGGATTGGATCCAATTGATCTTAGAGATCTACCTAGTTAATTATCATACAATTTGTTGGCCAAAGTCAAGATTATGTGATATTTAACGGGATCCTAGTCCGCTAGGAATCACGGTTTCCCGAGTACTCGACAGAGGGTTAGAGGCTCGCCGAAAAATAGTGGGAGGCAAGAATTGAATTTGCAATATTCATTTAATTACTTGCCATACGCGCTCAATCACAAATATCATTCGTCAAATAAATTAAATGTTAGTTGGACTAATATTTAAATTGTTGTTTTAAAACAGTTGGACTGTATTCAAACAAATTAAAAGTATAATTGATTAATATAGTTGGACTATATTATGATTATATTTAATAGTACCTAAATCGTTGATTAAATAGTTGGACTATTAAAATCATGATATAATTGAAAGATTGACATTTAAAACATGATCCTAAGGAAAATGTATTTAAATGGTTTAATTTTCAAATTGGGAATAAAGTTTCAGGATTGTCCTGGAAAATAATAAGTTACTTTATTTGATAAAATAACATATTATGCCTAAGCCCGGAGTTAAGCAAATAGTAGAGCATAATCTTTGGATGATTTATGTAATGATAACTTTAGTGCTTAATCCATTAAACTTGTTAGTAGACTCCTTAATTTCTTAATCAGAACTAAGGATTAGATTCTTAAAGTATGATAATGAAATTGAAGGATCTTCATAGATCTAATTTTAGATTTTAGAAGTACATATTGCAATAGTTAACTCTTGGAGAGTTAATGACTATTCTCAAGGAGACAAAGTCAAAGTTTGCAATAATACAAGTAGCGCTAGTCGCACCTTACTTCGATATTCTAGAAACCCGACGCTAGGCCAAAGGCTTCTGGAATGTGAAAAATGGAAAAGGCAAAATCATTATAATCTTCTAGGAAGATAAAGGACAATTCCCAAAATGTCTGCCTAAATTGTGGAAAACGGGATCGCGAAAGCGTGACTGCCGTTTGGACAAGGCAGACATGAAGGAATTGAAGATGAGCTTGGCTCCGACTTCAAATATGTTTGACAACATTATATTCACTACTAGTATTAAAATTGGATTTTAAATACTTAGTGTGGTACATAAAATATATGTACTGATGTGCAGCATCTGCTATGAGCAGGATACTGACTTCAGATTGAGATTTATCTGCGAATTGGAAACGGGACGAAAGTCGTGCTGTTTTAACCATAGATACCTAATTTTAGGAACTACCTTCAGGTGTGTACTTAAATTTAGAAACTGTTATAATGTAACTAGTTTGACTAGAAATATTATCTCTATATCAGGGTTAATCCGTTGCGGATTTACCTTTATATTCTAGAACACTAAAGTGTTTTATTATATAAAGATGATATTGAGATAAACACATTAGATGTGAATAACAGAATTTATATTTTGAATATAAATATATCTCAAACATATAACATGATAAACAACAGCTCAAACTGATTTGATCAGAGGAAACTAATTTGTGGCATTATTGTCTGGGACACAATTAAACAAGACTCGTATATCCATACTTTCGAAGAGTGGGTACTCGGACAAATTTGATTCTAATCAAATAAAGTCTACGAATCTAGTTTATTTGGCAAAGCGCCTATAACACATTTACTTGGTAAAAGTGCAAATGCCACCGATCTGTTAGCCCTAATTCATAGTGAAGCAAGTGGGCCCATGTCTAGCTAGGCTAGAGGTGGATATGAATATTTTGTGACCTTTACGGATGTGGCATCGCGTTATGGTTATGTGTTTCTTTTAGAACACAAATCGAGAACTTTTATAGTTTCGACACGAAATAGACAAACAGACCAGCTAAAGTATTAAAACGTCACGGTAAGACTGTAATGGAAAATACTTAAGCAATAAGTTTCTAATATATTTGAAAGAGTATAGTATTCTTTCAATAAGGACTTCTCCCGGAACACGTCAAATTGACGGTGTGTCCGAACAGAGTAACCGAATTTTGTTGGACATGATAAGGTTAATCATGAGTCACTCTGAGCTACCATTTCCCTCAACGGATACGCATAAACAGTGCAGAACTTATTTTGAATAAGGTTCCATAAAATATGTTTGACAGATTTCATATTAGATATGAACAGGAAAGAAACCGGGTTTTCTCATTCCTGATTATTTGGAATGTTAGGCATATGTTTGGATGATACAAACTAAAACCCAAATTGGATAAGTGCCAATTGTAGGTTATCCTAGGGATACCAAAGTATAGTACTTATACAACTCACAAGAGAACAATTTAATTGTTGGTCGCCATGCGATTTTCCTAGGAGGAATACCTATATGCAGTGGTAAGTGGGAGGATAGTAAAACTCGATGAAAATCGGAGTAATACTGTTCCAGGCACAGATCCTTAATGGAACATATATAGTTCATGAATTATGAAACTATACCAATAATCTTCGAATACACAAGAACCACGTAAGTCGGAGAGAGTCAGAAAAACAACCTGGGATGTGGGTTTCTGATCTCACCTCATAAAGATGTCAATCTTATTGAGGAATACCAACTGACTACATACGAGGAAGTGATACAAGGTATCGACTCTCTATTATGGCAAAGTGCCATGATATCCGAAATGGATTCCATGTATATCAACTATGTTTGGATACTAGTTGTTGTACCACAAGGCATTGTACCTATTGGTACTATATTAGTCTTCAAGGAAGACATACATTGAAGGCAACATACCAACGTACTAAGCTAGGCTTGTAGTAGAAAGGTATCGTCATCAACATTATGTCGATTATGATTCAACCTTTTACATGTTGCCACGGTAAATTCATTTGGATAATGCTTGCTAATGCTGCATGTTTCATAGATGAAATATGTCAGCAGAACGGGGAAAATCGCATTCCTGAAAAGGAAACCTTTTGGAGGATGTTTATAACATCCTGTCGGTTTTGTCGTACCATAACTAGAAAACATGGTTTGTAGGTTATTCGATCCATGTTTGGATTGTAGCAAGCATTAGGTTCTTGGAATTATCGTTTTGATGTAATCATAATGGTATATGATTTAATTCAAAACGAAATGATTCTTGTGTATAGAGGGTTAGTGGGAGCGCACTGACAATGGTTGTCCTATAAAATAATGATAATATGTCATTTCTTGGAAATGATATTCCCATAAAAACAATCGGTGAATGCTTGGCTTTCATGAAAAACTCTCCGGTAACTCGTACATTGAAAAATGTACGTGACCTGGTGTCTCATATGCTTTAAGCATATAGATTCACAATCAGGCCAATCCAAGTGATAGTCACTGGATTGATGTTAAGAACATCCATTAGTATCTAAGAGATCTAAGGATGCTGTCTTAGACTATGGAGAAGGAGAAGTTGAAGTGACTGGGATCACTACTGCAAGTTTCCTAAACCGATAAAACGACTACAAGTCGTAACAACAGTACTATACAGTTTGAATAACGGTACAGCTGGAAATCTTCCAAGCAAGATACTGTTACCAAATAAACAACAAATGCGGGTTATTGCTGCAGCTGAGGCAGCAATAGAAGCCATTTGGGTCGATAACAAATCTAATTAGATTAGATATAGTTTTGTTAGCAGCTGAGCTAGGCTTTAGCATAGGCTAAAGAATTAATGGTCTCATCAACGATCCATATATATACTTCGATATTCATCTGATTCGTTCGGACCATACATCGTGGTGATGTGATGATCGAATAAATCGCATCAGATGATAATCATGCAAATCCGCTGATGAAAGCATTTTCTCAGCAGTTTGAGCCAACCGTACATAGTTCGGGTGTAAGACACTCGAGTGACTGGCTATAGGCCAAGTGGGAGATTGTTGGACAATTATGACCCATAGAGTCACTATTTGTACAGATCATGGTGTTATTGTACAAATTAACTATGTGACAAAGGAGATTGCTCTCTTATCATTTGTGATTAGATCACCAAGATATATAAATGTTAGGAGGTCCTTATGATTTGTTCCTGGATTGAGAATGATATGAGACAGTATCAGTCCACGAATGATAAATCATTAAATATCCCTAGTCAGAGTATTATCGAGATTGGACATCGATAAATACGTAAAAGACTAGTATTACACTTGTGCACGTTGTGAGGGCACATCGGCATAGTTCTCATATATTTGGGTACATGATACTCATGCAAGTGTAATAGGAGGTTGTGTTTTACCGATGGTACGGGAAACAGCTTCGCTTTGGATAGACCCCCTCAGAATTCCATTGGTAGTATGACTATGTGTCTATGGGAGTCTGAAATCAGGGTAGGTGTATTTGGTCTTAACTTGAGACTTGCACCGCTAATACTTAGGACAATCAATATACTTTGGTTTTGGTCGTCCAGGGCTTTAATCGGTTTCTGTGTACGCCTCTTCTGGGTATAACGAGAATCGTAGTGTGTTGGGTGTGATGTCAAGAGGAAGTGTCACTCCAGTCATATGGAGATGATGGTCACGTAGGATACGGGACTGGTTCTCTTAAATGATGCAGCTATCGGGATATTATGACTAGGTCATGTATGTCCGATTATAGAAACTAGTTACCAGACATCCGACATGTGCTTCGTACGGGGCAGACACAATTCCAGCCCCAGGCCTAGCACTTGATCATCCGATACTGAATCGACATACACAATACTACGTATACTACACCTGATATAAATCCTTATATTCCTGTAAGGATATTTCTGGAGAATTGGGTAGGCATGGCGCTTTGCTAGAAGCCAACCTTGTCTTGTAAATCGGTATAAACGTAGTACTAGGTACTTACGTGTTCGGATAGTCCGACGACTCAATTTACTGCCAATATATCCGGGGATCTCATGGGTCGCTTCCCGAAGATTCACCGATAACGTATGACTCGCACTTTTAATTAATCTGGGATTAATTAGATGAGAGAGAAAATTAATCTGAGATTAATTGAGGAGATATTTTATCTGGGATAAAATATCAATTAAGAGAGAATAACGATTAATTTGGAATTAATCGATTAAATAATATATTCGATATATTATACGAAATTGGATTTCGACGCAGAATTAAAATTAGATTTTAATTCGGGCGAACGAGTTAATTTAGAATTAATTCGTTAGCGATGTGAATAGTGATTTCGCTAAGCGTAATTATTTAATTACGTCGCAACAGAAAATTCGTTAATTGGAATTAGCGAACCCGAGCCCGGGATTGTTTGCGAGCGCATTCGAATTTCGAATTCGAGTGTGGCACACAAGTCAAATCAAGCGTCAAATCACTAGTCACTTCAAGCGTCAAATCACTTGTCACTTTGAGTGATGTGACTTGACAACTTGATTGAGTGATGTGAATAGTGGATGTGGTGGTTGTAGCCTTTATTGTTTGACTTTTTGAAAGCAAATAAATTGGAAAATTAATTTATTAATTGAAGAAGTGTATTAGATAAACAATTATTTTTCCCACCAAAACTAATTCACATTTTATCTCTCTCTCTTGATTCACGAATTTGGAGCCAATTTTCTTCTCTCTCACACACGGTCTTGGACCATTTCTTGTTCTGTTTTTCTGGAAAACTGTGAGCAAGAAGGGAAGCAAGTGTGATGATTTTGCGGCAAAATCATCAAGAGATAGCACTCCGAGAGACATGCGAAGGTGATAGGGAAGTCCACCCATGAGAATGGAAGTTTATCACAAAGCTTGGAGCTTGATGGAGGACCTCACATGGCCAAAAATGGAGAGCCCAGTTGCAGCTCACTGCCGTGACTTCTCAAGGGTAGAATTTGATTTTTGTTCGTTTCCGCGTCGTTCAACCGATCGATGTGAGTATTCCGCAACTCCTTCGTTGTATTCGCACTTATTTTCATTGCTTGATTCGATCTTGGGAAGCTTAGAAAACTCCAACAGTGATTTCCAGATGAACGAAATATGTGTTCTCTCTTGCGGTATATCGGATGGAAACCCGAACATAAATTCCATAGCCGAATCCTAATGGACGGTATTGCGGTTTGCACTCGGGATACAATGCCACGTACCACTTGAGAGATTCACATTTTTCGTTTCATCCAACCTTGTATTCAAGCATGATTAGGTCGTTAGAAGGTTATTTATTTTAGTCTAATATGTTATTTCTTTATGCATGACTTAGTTATTTTCTTTCGCAATAGGAGTTTGATTTACGTTATGTTTAGATCGTTATTTATTCAACATGTTTATTGTGTGATATCGTATATTTACCGTTATGAAGACTTACTTTTAAAACATGCAAACTTAGATTTAGGCCTTATAGGAATTTAGATTACTTTTGCAAATGTATGTTGTGTAGACTTGGTTAAATTATTGCACAAATCCGTTCATTACAAGTGCCATAAGTAAGGGACCATTCCTAACCCAACGGTTTGAGGTCTTCCCTTGCGAGGGGTGAGTGCGGCCTTAAATCATTTCCCAGTTCACACTGGATGGCGACTCCATTTTATTTCTCCAGTTTAGTCCCCCGCGGGCTACTTTGTACTCCCAACTAGGCCGCGAGCCTAGAACAGCGTCACCGATTTCTGTGTTCTACAGTCTGGCGACTCCACTGGGGATAGAGAATCGGCCACGAAATAATGTCTTGTAATGTTTGTGATTTGTACTTTAATTAACCATGTCTGCAATGGGTTGAAGAGGTTTAATCAAAGGCATTTTTAAGGCTAGGTGATGGTTTGGTGTCTTCCTTCACTCACTACCTTTCTATAAGGAAAAGCTGTGAAGGCACCTAGATAATCATTCACCCTTAGCTCACTGTGACATACTAATTTGGAGGACTTGTTGCTTATTCCTGTCACCAAGGTGATAAGAGCCTAAGAGGCTTGGGTATTTAAGAGAGTTCGCTCCACCCTCCCTCTGGGGAATCAATAATAGGAAATCCATTTGACAGTTAGTCACATACCGTAACTCGTTGGCACGTACCATAAGGTATAAAAAAGGTGTGCTCACTTGGTCGCTCGAACCCTTGAGTATGGAGTCCTAGTTGTGGGCAATCCTTCGTCAGCGGGAGCCTTTTTTTACATTCCTTTAAACCTACATGTGAACCATAATGGTATGACCAATACAAATTATTTCTTTATGTTTGTGTTTCGGATCATCGTCATTTGGATTCAGTTGGACCTTTTGTCAAGAGATATGAACTTGTTGGGCCATTTAAATTGGGACAAGTTCGTATCCTTTGACAGTTAGGCCAAAAGCTTCTAAAATGCTGATGGGCCATTTTGTGTTTAGGCCTCTTATTATTTGAAGTTTTTAAGCCATGTTATCGCAAAAGTATAAACTTGTTGGGCCTTTTCAACTCGGACAAGTTTACACCGCGCAATAGTATGATTGAATGCTTTAAAATGATAATGGGCCGACTGATATATTCCATACATCGTATGCATCTCATGCATACACGCATCATGCTAACCTCATGTGTCTTAAAACCCATCATAGATACCTGTTGGGTTTGGGAAAAATGACTCGTCAAAAGACCGTCAGCCAACATGAGCAAGTCAGTCAACGAGGGATCCCGCTTGGATCAATTGGAGACCAAAGTAACCAAAATTACTGAGTAGTTACAAGTTTTGACCAATGTTGTGGCCAGTCTGACCGTACCCCATATAGCCCGTAATAGGAAGTTTTACAACCATAATGGAAAGACCATTGGGGACCTTCGAGGACCAAGCCCACTCCCTCTGAGATTGTCCCTATCAAAAACAGACGATTCTCCAATCTTGGTAGACCTTTGTCGGAGGTATTTGAAGAGCTGAGAAGGCAAGGACTCCTAAATCCCTTAGAGCCTAAACCACTTCCAAACCCTGTGCCATGCGACCTTGACCTAAATCTATATTGTTACCAGAGGCCATGAAACTAACAAATATACCCGCCTTAGGCATGAAATCCAAGACCTCATTGACACCCATAAAATACCCGACCCCAAAAAAGAACAACCCAACACACACAGAAAACCTCCACCCACCCACATGATCAACTTCGGCCTACCCAATAACCTAGTCTTCCAAACCCACAACCACCAAAATTCTCGCATGGTGATACGGGATAATAGTGGTAAAGATGAAATAGAGCAGAGGGAGGATTTCTGGGAAAACTTCTCGGACAGTGACGAGAAAGAGGTGGCAAAAAGGGGAAGTAGATGGGAAAAAGAATTACTGTACTTGGAGAAACTGATGGTCGAAGGAAGCAAGAAGACGAGGGAAAATGAGGTCGAAAATTTTGAGGATTTTCGTTTCCCTAATCTTATTCAATTATGATCTTGCATTTTTAATAAAGACATTGATTTTGTCTACTTGTTCGAACCTTTTTGATAATAAAGACGTGCATTTCGCTTACTTCCCTGAGTCTCTTCCTTTCAACCTGCAACATGAATATATTTGACAAAATCATTCAACCCTGGTACTATGATATTCATCGATACTTAGAACACGGGGAATTCCCGAAAGAAGCAAGCAGAAAAGACAAGATAACAATTCAGAAGTTGGGAAATTGGGCAGTGAAGCTGTCAAATTTAAAAGGAAACGAGTTCACCAAGCCGATCAATATGGACAGATTGAAGCTGTATTTTGCCTAAGGAAGAGAAAACCGAGCAATCATCAAAGGAACCGACGGAAGACCTAACCCAACGGAATAGAAAATTCATCCATGCATGCATGCATACACGTAACGTACTTGCATTCTTTTATGTTTTGTTTTGTATTCACAGGTTTCAAAGAAGAAAAAAAAAGCTGCGAAGGCAAGCCAAACAGAAACAGCAACAGTACAGTTTCAGGAATGAATAAGTATCAGTTTCAGAAATGAATCAATATCAGTTTCAGGAATGAACCACTTTCGCCCAGGGTTGAGGCCCATATTAGTATGAGTTCCAGGAAAGGATCTCAGGGGGCGAAGCCCACATTATCAGCAGTTGAAAGGGAGAATTCCATGGAGTGAGTGAGTGAAAAAAAAAAGTCTTTGATGGTTAAGCATATGTCCGGTGATGACATTGTTTGTTGTAGGGAGAAACCTTAGACACGATAAGTGTGAGATGTGCTCTCATCCGGTATTCTGAATGGATTGATCTTGGCTAGACTCACAAGCACTTGATTACAGGATCTCGATAGTAGAAGCCTGAGTAGTTGGCGAGATAACTAGTCGAAGAGATGGTGGATCAGTGAATGAACGTTTGTCTGGATGTCCATCCTGGTTTACTTATGGTACGATATATGATATGGTTGGAAACAAAGAAAAAGTCTTTGTAATGAAAAGAAAAAGAAAAATAGATCATCTATAACCGATAAGCGTGAAGCTACCCATGGGCGAGTATTAGGACCACCATGAGGAGAAATGCTACCTTAAAGGGTAGGTGTGTCAAAGAAAGAAAAAGAAAGAAAAGAGAAAAAGAATGAAAAAAAAAAGAAAAAAAAAGTTCAAAATGAAAAGAAAGAGACAAGAAAATAAAAAAAAAAAGACCATATCATGTTGAGTATGACGAAGTAATCACAGAGTGTGATCAAGACATCTAGATTGGTTAGACTCACTGGTCCGATTCTCCGAGACGAAATCATCAAGTTGGCCTACTTAAGGATTAAGCTGCGAAAGAGCCGTGGCACACACACACTAGGAGTCTAGTTCAGATCACCTATTCAGACGATCGGAATTGAGTGTATCAAGTACTTTGAAGGTTCTCAGGTTTCGACGCGAAGCATTCATTGAGGACAAAAATATGTCTAACTATCAGGATTGTCTCATGAGAGGCAGTATAGTATGTTGAAATAAATCATCACATCACTAATATCAATTTTGGGGATGAGTCCCTGGGGCGAGGCCCACATCAGCATTGCCGATATCAGTCTTCAGGAATGAATCCCAGGGGGCGAAGCCTACATCAGTGTTATTTTCAGGGAATAATCCCAGGGGGCGAGGCCCACATCAGCATCGATATCAGATTCGGAATGAATCCTAGGGTCGAGGCCCATATCAGTTTCGGGAATAAATCTCAGTTTTGGAATGAATCTGGGAATGAATATCAGTTTTGGAATGAATCCGGGAATGAATCTCAGTTTTGGAATGAATCCGGGAATGAATCCTAGGGTCGAGGCCCACATCGTCAGAGTTTTGGAATGAATCCGGGAATAAATCTCAGTTTTTGAATGAATCCGAGAATGAATGTCAGTTTTGGAATGAATCCGGGAATGAATCTCAGTTTTAGAATGAATCCGAGAATGAATCTCAGTTTTGGAATGAATCCGGGAATGAATCTCAGTTTTGGAATGAATCCGAGAATGAATCTCAATTTTGGAATGAATCCGAGAATGAATCCTAGGGTCGAGGCCCACAATCCGGGAATGAATCTCAGTTTTGGAATGAATCCGTGAATGAATCTCAGTTTTGGAATGAATCCGGGAATGAATCTCAGTTTTGGAATGAATCCGGGAATGAATCTCAATTTTGGAATGAATCCGGGAATGAAACTCAGTTTTGGAATGAATCTGGGAATGAATCTCTGTTATGGAATGAATCCGGGAATGAATCTCAGTTTTGGAATGAATCTCAGTTTTGGAATGAATCCGGGAATGAATCTCAGTTTTGGAATGAATCCGGGAATGAATATCAGTTTTGGAATGAATCCGAGAATGAATCTCAGTTTTGGAATGAATCCGAGAATGAATCTCAGTTTTGGAATGAATCAGAGAATGAATCTCAGTTTTGGAATGAATCCTAGGGTCGAGGCCCATATCGTCAGAGTTTTAGAATGAATCCAGGAATGAATCTCAGTTTTGGAATGAATCCGGGAATGAATCTCAGTTTTGGAATGAATCTCAGTTTTGGAATGAATCCGGGAATGAATCTCAGTTTTGGAATGAATCCGGGAATGAATCTCAGTTTTGGAATGAATCAGGGAATGAATCTCAGTTTTGGAATGAATCCGGGAATGAATCCCAGGGTCGAGGCCCACATCGGAATAAATCCGGGAATGAGTCCCAGGGTCGAGGCCCACTTCACCAACAGTTACGGAATAATGTTTGACAATTATGACCCATAGCATCACTATTTGTACAGATCATGGTGTTGTTGTACAAATTAACTATGTGACAAAGAAAATTGCTCTTTTATCATTTGTAATTAGATTACCATGATATATAAATGATAAAAGGTCCTTATGATTAGTTCTGGAATGAGATGACATGAGACAGTATCAATCCACGAAGGTTTAATCATTAAATATCCCTAGTCGTAGTATTATCGAGATTGGACATCGATAATGCGGAATAGACTAGTATTACACTTGTACGAGTTGTGGGAGCATAACGGCATAGTTCTCATATATTTGGGTATTGGATACTAATGCAAGTGTAATAGGAGGTTGTGGTTACCGATGGTACGGAAACAGCTTCGCTCTGGATAGACCCCTCGGAATTCCATTGGTAGTATGACTATGTGTCTATGGAAGTCCAAATCAGGGTAGGTGTATTTGGTCTTAACCTGAGACTTGCACCGCTAATACTTACGAAAATCAATAAACTTTGGTTTTGGTAATCCAGGGCTTTAACAGGTTATGTGTACGCCTCTTTTAGGTATATTGAGAATCATAGAGTATTGGGTGTGATGTCAAGACGGAAGTATCACTCCAGTCATAGTGGAGATGATGATCACATAGGATACGAAACTGGTGCTCTTTTGTACTGCAGTTATCGGGATAATATTACTAGGTCATGATTATCTTATTATAGAGACTAGTTAGCAGAGATCTGATATGTGCTTCATACGGGGCAGACACAATTCCAGCCCCAGGCCTAGCACGTGACAGCCGATACTGGATCACAATACGCAATACTACGTATACTACGCCTGATAAAGATTATATAATCCTTTAAGAATATTTCTGGAGAATTGGGTAGGCACGGTGCTTTGCTAGAAGCCAACCATGTCTTTTAAATCGGTAAAAACGTAGTACTAGGTACGTACGTGTTCAGATAGTCCGACGACCAGATTTACTGCCAACATATCCGGGGATCTCATTGGTCGCTTCCCGAAGATTCACCGATGACGTATGACTCGCACATTATTAATCTGGGATTAATTATATGAGAGAGAAAATTAATCTAGGATTAATTACAGAGATATTTTATCTGGGATAAAATATTATTTAAAAAGAGAGAAAACGATTAATTTAGAATTAATCGATAAAATAATATATTCGATATATTATACGAAATTAGATTTCGACGATGAATTAAAATTAGATTTTAATTCGGGCAAACGAGTTAATTTAGAATTAATTCGTAAGCGACGTGAATAGTAATTTTGCTAGGCACAATTATTTAATTGAATTTGATTTAATTACGTCGCAACGGAAAATTCGTTAATTCGGAATTAGCGAACACGAGCCCGGGAGTGTTTGCGGGTCCACTCTCATTTCGAATTCATGTGCGGCCCACAAGTCATATCAAGCGTCACATCTTTAGTCATTCAAGTGACGTATGTCTTGTCACTTTGAGTGATGTGATGTCAGTCACTATTCATGAGTGATGTGGGTGGTTGAAAGGCTTTATTGCCTTTCACTTTTTGTCTTTGGTTTTTGGTATTAGCTTTTTGAAAACCAAATACACAAAACCCATCTCATTTTTCCTCACTTCTCTCATCTCCCTCACCTTCGGCCAAGGGCCAAAAACTCTCTCTTCCATTTCCTTCAATGCCGTGAGATTCACCAAGGGGAAATAGAAATTTTGTGGCAAAATTTCAAGAGTGCTAGCACACATAAGGAGTCATCCAAAGGTGATAGGGAAACAAACCCTTGAACATGGAATCATCTTTCAAAGCTTGGAGCTTGGAGACCATCCGTGGAGGGCTTGACCGAAATTCAAAGGAGCAAAAATTGGAGCTTTGCCGTGAGCACCTTGGAGGAAAAGCTTGAAGAATTTTTGTTGTTCCTCGCATCACAAAAGCCGGTCAAAGTAAGTAATTCCGCAACTTAACTTTGTCGTATTCACACTTATAAATGCTTAAATCAATCTTGGTTTGACCTTAGAAACCCAACAATGGTATCAAGAGCCTTGTTTAAGCATGAAATTGGAATTAGGGTAAAATTGGGTAAAATTGATTTGAGCATGTTTGGATGAAATTGATTGTTTGAATATGCTTGAATGATGATAACATAGTGTATGCATGATCAATTTGATGAAAATTGAATTGGATGAATTTTTCCCCAAAATGCTTGGCTTGGCCGAATGGTATGCTTACCCTAATGTGATGGTGATTTTATTTTTTGAATCATTGGATGAGTTTCAAAGACTTGGGAAATGTTAATTTGAGATTCAATTGGATTGAAATCGGAATTGGACTAATAACCCTAAAATATCGTGACCAAAATGCATGGAAAATGACTTGATTTTTGATTCAATTATGTTGAACATGTGTTGATGATAATTAGCATGATTAATTATGTAAATTGGTGTTTGGAAATTTTAATTTGGTTAATTAATCATGGCTATACACTTTGATTAATTTAATTGTGAAATTTGGAATTTTGTGATTTAATTAATTGGGCCAAATTTGGAATTGGGCTTGTAAAGTTGTATTTGGGCTTAATGGGATTGGTTGGGCCAAGTTTGGTTTAGGCTAATTGGTTGGATCCAATTGGGCCCAAAACCATATCCATAAAGTCCAAATATAATTAAATGGACCTTTAATTTTAATTGGGCCTAATGGGCCTAAATTGGTTTCTTGGCAAATAAGGGTGATTCCTTAAATGGGCTTTGGTATTTGGGTTTGACCCATATTGACCAAAAGTCCATGCCTTAAGAAATTAATTGAAAGCCCATTGGACTTTAATTAAATTGACATTGGATGTTAATCGGGCTTTGAGACCCGTAACGATTAGATTTAGAATCTAAGTCGTAAAGGCTCATTAAAAAGTGTAATTATTTAATTTAGAATTAAATAAAGAATTAGTATTAAATACAAATTAAATTGGATTTAATATTGTAGTTTAATATAATTCAAGAATCGTACTTTGAGTACTTATTCTTAAAACGAGTCGGACTCGCGCAAAATCAATCGTTGTTTGAACATTGGATGGTCATTAATTTCAGATTAATTAATTGGATTAGATTGATTGATAACATGCTTTGTGTGAATACATGGATGCGATGTATGAATAATGTATATCGGATGGATATTAGATGGGTGAGGGCAATTTTGGAAATTATTGTAATAAATTTAGAATTTATTAAATTGGACCTGCGTGTCCAGCCTATTACCTCTTGACTCTTTGTATTTCTCTCCTCACCTATTCCCCTCAATGTAAATGAGGTTTCTTTAGAAGTGTTATGTAATCGGGTAGAAGTTATATATGTGCTAGCGGGAGAGAGGAAAAGGAGAGATTTATTCTAGGAACAATGTGTTAAGTATCCATCCGCATATCATTATTATTTTATTTATACGCGCCTTATTATGTTTTTAGAATGCATGTTTAAGGGTGTATGATGATGAGACCTTAACAAAGATAATAAATTTGTTTCCATTTACACGAAAAACCCTCAACACATATTAAGCGTTTTTCCTTCCATTGAGTGATTCTTACTCAAGATCCAAGATTGGCACTGGTTTTTTGGCCAAAGTCAAGACCTTGTCTGTCGCGGATGTGTTTGAATCATGAAGGCTTTGTTCCATATCGGTGTCTTGTCCAAGTTGTGATTTGTTGGCCAAAGTCAAGATCACGTCTTGTCCATCGACATCGATTACGAAGCTTTCCAAGGTCAATGGGTTCCGCTTAACTGGGATCATTAAGTTTGTTGTGCCAAAGCCAAGGCTTAGTTGATTCAGAGGAAAAAGGTTAGGGAATATATTGGCATATATAAGATATATGTTTCGGACTTGGATGTCCACCTACTGGATCTAGGAATTGGATGAGATCCAATTGATCTTAGAGATCTACCTAGTTAATTATCATACAATTGTTGGCCAAAGTCAAGATTGTGTGTTATTTAACGGGATCCTAGCCCACTAGGAAACAAGGTTTTCCGAGACATCCACAGAGGGTTAGAGGCTCGCCGAAAAATAGTGAGGCAAGTATTAAATTTGCAAGATTCGTTTAGTTACTTGCCAATACGCGCTCATTTCAAATTTTCGTCAAATAATTAATATATAGTTGGACTAATATTTAATCGTTGTTTTAATTAAACAGTTGGACTGTATTCAAACTACTTCAATTATAGTTGCTTATATAATTGGATTATAGTAATCAATATATTTGAATTTAAACCAATTAAATTATAGTTGATTATAAGTTAGACTATAGTAATCAATATATTAAATAGTACCTGAAATCGTTGATTGGATAGTTGGACTATTACAATCAAGATATTTGAAAGATTAGCGTTTAGAACATAATCCTGGGTGAAAATGTCTTTAAACGGCTTAAATTTTCAGATTGGGAATAAAATCTCAGGATAGTCTTGGGGACCGAGAAGTTACTTTATTTGATAGAGTGACGTCTCGAGCCTAAGCCCGGAGTTGAGCAAATAGTAGAACATGATATTTGAAATATTCATGTGATGATAACTTTAGTTCTTAATCTGTTATGCTTGCCACAAAGACTCCTTAATTTCTTAATCAGAACTAAGGATTAGATCCTTATAGTATGATAATGAAATTGAACGATCTTCATAGATCTATCCTTAGATATTAGAAGAACAAATTGCAATAGAAAACTCTTGGAGAGTTAATGGTTATACTCAAGGAGACAAAGCCAGAGTTTGCAATAGGGCAAGAAGCGCAAGGCGCATCTTACTTCGACATCCCAGAAGGCCAAGGCTTGGCCAAAGTATTCTGGGGTGTGGAAAAGGGGCAAAGGCAAAATCATTATAATCTTCTGGGAAGACATAGGACATATCCCAAAATGTCTGCCTAAACTGTGGCAAACGGGGTCACTGGAAGCGTGACTGCCGTATGGACAAGGCATACATGAAGGAATTGAAGACGGGCAAGGCTCCGACTTCAAATATGTTTGTCATCAACATGTTCACTACTAGTATTAAAATTGGATTTTAGATACTAGATGTGGTACATAAATATACGTACTGGTGTGCATAATATGCTGATAAGCAGAATACTGACTTCAGTTGAGATTTATCTGGGAGTTTGAAACGGGACGACAGTCGCTGTTTTATCGTAGAAACCTAAGTTTAGGAACTACCCTTCGGGTATGTACTTAAATTAGGAAACTGTTAAAATGTAACTAGTTTGACTAGGAACATTATCTCTATATCAGGGTTTAACCCATTGCGGCTATACCTTTTTATTCTAGAACACTAAAGTGTTTTATTTTATAAAGATGATATTGAGATAAAACATTAGATGTAAATAACAGTATTTATATTTTGAATATAAATAAATCTCAAACGTATAACAGGACAAACAAATAGCTCAAACTGATTTAATCAGATGAGACTTATATGTGGCATTATTGTCTAGGACAAATTTAAACAAGACTCGTATATCCACACTTTACAAGAGTGGATACTAGGACGAATTTGATTCTATTCAAATAATGTCTATGAATCTAGTTTATTAGGCAAAGTGCCTGAAATACTTTTTACTTAGTAAAAGTTAAAATGTGACCGATCTGTTAGCCCTCGTTCATAGTGACGTAAGTGGGCCCATGTCTAGCTAGGCTAGAGGTGGATATGAATAATTCGAAACCTTTACGGATGTGGCATCGCGTTATGGTTATGTGTTTCTTTTGAAATACGGATTGGAAACTTTTGATGAATTCAAAGAGTTTCGACACGAAGTAGACAGACAGACCGGCTAAAGTATTAAAACCGTCACGGTTAGACCATGATGGAAAATACTTAAGCAATAATTTTCTCAAATACTTGAAAGTGTATAGTATTCTTTGAATGAGGAATCCTCCCGGAACATGTCAGTTTGACGGTGTGTCCAAACAGAGAAACCAAATTTTGTTGGACATGATAAGGTTAATCATGAGTCGCTCTGAGCTACCATTTCCTTCAAAGAATACGCATTAACAGTGCAAAACTTATTTTCAATAAGGTTCCATAAAAATCTGTTTGACAGACTTCATATTAGATATGAACAGGAAAGAAACTGGGTTTTCTCATTCCTGTAGATTTGGGAATGTTGGGCATAAGTTTGGATGATACCAAACTAGAACCCAAATCGGATAAGTGCCTAAGTTGTGGGTTATCATAGCGTATCCAAAGTATATTACTTATACAACTCACATGAGAACAATTTAATTGTTGCTCACCATGCGATTTTCCTTAGAGGAATATCGATATGCAGTGGTAAGTGGGAGGAAAATAAAACTCGATGAAAATCGGAGTAATACTATTCCAGGCACTGATTCCTTAATGGAACAAAAATAGTTCATCAAGGATGAAACTATACCAATAATCTTCGAATACACACAAGAACCACGTAAGTCAGAGAGATTCAGAAGACAACCTGGGAGGTATGGGTTTCTGATCTCACCTCATAAAGATGTCAATCTTATTGAGGAAGACGAACTGACTACGTATGAGGAAGTGATACAAGGTATCGACTCCTTTTATGGAAAAGTGCCATAAGTCTTCAAGGAAGACATACATGGAAGGCAACATACCAACGTACTAAGCTGGGCTTGTAGCGAAAAGGTATCGTTATCCATTGTGTCGATTACGACGAAACATTTTACTCGTTGCCATGGTTAAATCCATTTGGATAATGCTTGCCAATGCTGCATGTTTCATTTATGAAATATGGCAGCTGAACGTCAAAATTGCTTTCCTTAAATGGAAACCTTTTGGAGGATGTTTATAATATCCTGACGATTTTGTCGTACCAAAACGAGCAAACAAGGTTTGCAAGTTAATTCGATCCATTTATGGATTGAAGCAAGCATTACGTTCTTGGAACTATCGTTTTGATGTAATCATAATGGTGTATGATTTAATTCAAAACGAATATGATTCTTGTGTATATAAGGAGGTTAGTGGGAGCACACTGACAGTGAATGTCCTAAATAATGATGATATTTCTTCTTGGAAATGATATTCCCATAATAAATCATGGTGAAAGCTTGGCTTTCATGAAAAATTCTCCATAGAATTATTGGGAGAGACAACTTTTATTATAGGAATAAGGATCTACTAGGATAGATCTAAAAGTTGTTGGCACTCTCCGAGAACTCGTACATTGAAATAAATTTACGCGACCTGGTGTCTCATATGCTTTGAGCATATGGAGTCATAATCAGGCCAATCCAAGTGATAGTCACTGGATTGATGTTAAGAACATCCTTTAGTATCTTAGATGAACTAAAGATGCTTTCTTATACTATGGAGAAGGAGAACTTGAAGTGACTGGGTTCACTGCTGCAAGTTTCCTAACTGATAAAAATGACTATAAGTCGTAATAAAGGTACTATATAGTTTGAATAACGGAACAGTGAGCTGGAAATCTTCCAAGCAAGATACTATTGCCGAAATAAACAACAAAGTGGAATATTGCTGCAGCTGAGGCAGCAATAGAAGCCTTTGGATTGATAATAATCCTAATTAGATTAGGAGTAGTTCTGTTAGCAGCTGAGCAAGGCTACAACACAGGCTAAAGAATTAATGGTCTCATCAACGATCCAGATATATACTTCAGATATTCATCTGATTCGTTCGGATCATACATCGTGGCGATGTGATGATCGAATAAATCGCATCAGATGATAACACTGCAAATTCGCTGATGAAAGCATTTTCTCAGCAGAAGTTTGAGCGAACCGTACATAGTTCGGGTGTAGGACACTTGAGTGATTGGCTATAGGCCAAGTGGGAGATTGTTGGACAATTATGACGCATAGCATGACTATTTGTACAGATCATGGTTGTTGTACAAATTAACTATGTGTCAAAGGAAATTGCTCTTTTATCATTTGTAATTAGATTACCAAGATATATAATGATAAAAGGTCATTATGATTATTCCGGATTGAGATGATATGAGACAGTATCAATCCACGAAGGTTTAATCATTAAATATCCCTAGTCGTAGTATTATCGAGATTGGACATAGATAATGCAGAATAGACTAGTATTACACTTGTGCGCGTTGTGGGAGCATAACGGCATAGTTCTCATATATTTGGGTATTGGATACTCATGCAAGTGTAATAGGAGGTTGTGTTTACCGATGGTACGGAAACAGCTTCGCTCTAGATAGACCCCTCGGAATTCCATTGGTAGTATGACTGTGTGTCTATGGAAGTCCGAATCAGGGTAGATGTCTTAACCTGAGACTTGCACCGCTAATACTTGCGATAATCAATATACTTTGGTTTTGGTCGTCCAGGGCTTTAACAGGTTCTATGTGACGTCGCAACGGAAAATTCTTTCATTCGGAATTAGTGAACCCGAGCCCGGGAGTGTTTGCGGGTCCACTCGCATTTCGAATTCAAGTGCGACCCACAAGTCACATCAAGCGTCACATCTTTAGTCATTCAAGTGATGGATGTCTTGTCACTTTGAGTGATGTGATGTCAGTCACTATTCATGAGTGATGTGGGTGGTTGAAAGGCTCTATTGCCTTTCACTTTTTGACTTTGGTTTTTGGTATTAGTTTTTGGAAAATCAAATACACAAAACCCATCTCATTTTTCTTCACTTCTCTCCTCTCCCTCACATTCGGCCAAGGGCCAAAAACTCTATCTTCCATTTCCTTCAATGCCGTGAGTTTCACAAAGGGGAAATAGAAATTTTGTGGCAAAATTTCAAGAGTGCTAGCACACCTTATGAGTCATATAAAGGTGATAGGGAAACAAACCCTTGAGCGTGGAATCATCTTTCAAAGCTTGGAGATTGGAGACCATCCATGGAAGAACTGATCGAAAATCAAAGGAGCAAAAATTGGAGCTTTGTCGTGAGCACCTTGGAGGAAAAGCTTGAAGAATTTTTGTTGTTCCTCGCATCGAAAGCCGATCATTGTAAGTATGATTCCGTCATACTTCTTTATTGTATTCACATATCCATAATGCTTGAATGATCTTGGGACTATATATAGAAACCCAAAAAATAAATCCTAGGGTCGAGGCCCACTTCACCGGCAGAGTTTTGGGAATGAATCCCAGGGTCAAGGCCACTTTATAAACTCGGTTCGAAAATGGACCACCTCTCATACAACACAGTTCATGGATGAACCATCGCATCACAACATCAGTTTTATCGGGTATGGCACTCCGGGTATGGAGATACAGCTTCAGTTTTTCCAATTACGGCACTCCGGGTATGAAGATATTACCGC
>SKCR01005367.1:0-25920 GCA_019454045.1 Zanthoxylum bungeanum | reverse complement strand
TAGATGGAAGATATTGTATATAAATAAAAAAAATAGAGAAAAATCAGAAAAATTATTCCATTGCTGCAAAAAAGGTGTGAAAATCTGATAGAACTTTAGGACAAAACTATTACTCTCTTATCAACTGCACTTATGACTGTTGTGGGCAAAATGAGTTGATTAATATTTTGTAAACTGTGTATATGGAGAATGGTAAAAATAATCGGAGAATTTACTTATTCGGTAATTTAGAATGAAACAAAACAACTATTGATTTGGAGTATAAGTTTCACATGATTAGTCACTAACTCTTTATTCTATTTTCTCTTGTCTTTTTTTTTCTTTGTGTGCATTAGTTTCACTACCTTTTTACTTTTGTAAAACGTTGGGGGTATCGTTGCTGTAAGCCCTCACGAGACTATAACTCGTCCACTAGAGACACCTAGGGGTTTAAAGGCTTGTTGCATACGCTAAATGCAACCGTGATCCCTACGAAAGTGGCTTAGTTTAATTTTAATTGTTTCTTGTATTTTATTTTATTGTTTTGCTCGAGGACTAGCAAAATGTTAGGTTTGGGGGTGTGATGAGCGGAAAATATATCAATATTACCGCCCCTTTAACTTAATATTTTGTTAGTTTCTCGGGTTTGATGAACGTTTTGATGTGTTTTAGTTTATTTTGCAGATAAAATAAATAGGATCTCAATGAAATCATTTAGGACAAAATATGGGTCAAATAAGGGCAATTATTGGACTTGATATTTTAATTTTGGAGATTGGAAACTTGAAAGGGCGTTTTGACGAAGTGCAGTTTTGGAAATTCCAATTTTGCGCATCTGTCGTATTTTGGGCATAACCTTTTACTCCGATATCGGATTGAGCTGATTCAAGTTCCAGATTAAAGAAGACTCAACGATATACAGCTTTAAAAGACAAAATAATTTCTAATTCTGAAGATTTCATGCCCGAAATTGATGAACCATCCAGAAGTGTGTTGTGTGTAATTATTAAAGTCACTTTCAATCATTTTCAAAGCAAAAAATAAATCAATAAATAAATAATAAAACTTATCAAATCACCACCAAACATGATAAGCAATTAGTGGAGCAATTAATAATGGATTTGGTGGAGCAATTAGGGGAGCAATTAGTGGAGCAATTAATAATTGATTTGGTGGATGATTTGATGGAGGTAAAATTTTGCCTATAAATACCAAGCCATTTCATTTGTAAAATTCATATTCTTCTAAGGAATTCCTTAAGAATACTAAGAAGATTGTATCTTTTTTGTTTATTTACAGCTTTCAGTAATTAATTTCCGCTTCGCACTTTCTTTTCTTTACTTTTCAGTTTTTTTTTACTTCCGCAATTTACTTTACGCACAATACTTTTCTTTCTTTAATTTTCAATTTTTATTTTTCAGTAATTTATTTTCAGCAATTTACTTTTCAGCAATTTACTTTTCAGCAATTTACTTTTCAGCAATTTACTTTCAGTAATTTACTTTCAGCATTTAATTTTCAGTATTTAATTTCAGCATTTACTTTCAGCATTTATTTTCAGTATTTAATTTTCAGTATTTTACTTTATGTCTTTTATTTTATTTAAGTTTTTTTACTACCCGTAATATGTTTCGTAACTAAGCCAGTTATCTGGGGTTGTGATGAAATCCAATATCACCGGTTTATAAGGGGTTAGATTATAGCTTGGGTATAAATAAAGATTTATTTATTTAGTCTTAATCTTAATGCTTTTTCATTAACTGGCCATTAATAAAATTGAACTGGGAAACTTAAAATGAACTAGACATATGGATTTTAAGTTTAAGACCTTAGACTCAATAGTCCACGATCTTCCTTGAGGATAGATAACCCTTTAATATATTTCCTTACATGATAGACATATACCTGTCGGGCGGGGGTAGCCATAATTGGAACTTAAACTTAATGAATCCAGATAATTTGGTTTACATAGACATATGGTTCAATTGGGTTAAACTGTGTATTTGTGTCTGACCATCGACAGAGGCTTACACATAATTTAGTGTTCCAGGTTAACAAATCAATATATTACCCAACTTTAAGATAACCACTTCATCTTTAAAATGATATTGGAAGAAATCACAACCCTAGATAGTTTTTAATATTGAATTTTCTTAAAATCTACTTTCGAACAATTTATTTACTTTTTTTAAATTTAGAATCGTCACCATTTCAAATCAATCAAACAACCTGTTAGATACTAGTAATCATTTGACCTCATAAAATTAATAGATTAGATATTAAGTCCTCGTGGGATCGATATTTTTTTATACTACTTGAACGATACGTGCGCTTGCGTTATACGCGTGTGTTTACGCGGTCATAACCATAGAAAGCCTGGTTCAGAAAGGAGATGAAGAAGTGGGAAGAAAACTTGAAGGCAGATAAATGAGATGATCGGGACGGAGAGAAGGCATCTCCCTTTACGGAAGAAATCTTGTCAGCAGAATTCCCTATGTGGTTCACCATGCCATCTATGTACTCCTACAAGGGCCATACCAACCCTAAGTCCCACATCAAAAGTTTCATTTTATTGATGGAGGTCCAAGGGATGGTGGGAGATACCATCTGCAAGGTGTTCCCTTTCACCCTAAGTGGACCCACGATTTTGTGGTTCAGAAGTTTGTCCTCATGAAGCATTAGTAGTTTCTCTTAGCTCAGTAAATCTTTCGTTCGATATTTCAAATGAGCGTGTGTTCCAAGGAAGGCGGTGAGAGCATTGAGAATGATGAAGCAGGGGGATGATGAGCCCCTGAAGAATTTTATTGAAAGATACCACAATTTGGTGCTCGAGGTCGGGGCATACGAATCGTCAGAGGTGCTGGAAAGTCTCAAGGGGGCCCTGAAGGTCGAGAAGTTGTGGACTCACCTGAGGGTCCAGGACATACTAGATTACGCCACCGCCCTGGAGTTGGCCAGGAAATTTGTTCTGATGGAGGAAGAAGAGAAGGTTGCCCAGATATGGGGAACTCAGAGAAAAATATGATAAGGTCGAAGGTATCACGGAGGCCAGATAGAGAATTGAGGAAGCCACCTCCAAGACAAATGGAGTTCAGACCAATGCCTCCCAGCAATGTACCACAGGAGAGGAGGGCTCAAGCACAAGTAAATCATATGGTCGGAGGGACAGTGTACACTTCTTTGAATAAGCCGTTGGCTCAGATCGTCAGGGAAATCCAAGATAAGGGCCTCCTGGTGGAACCGGACTTGAGGAAGTATCCGGCGGAGAAGAAGAGTGAGAGGTCATATTGTGTGCATCATAATCTTAGGGGGCACACGGTGGGGTTGTAGGGACCTGCGGGAGCAGGTGGAAAACCTAGCACAAAATAGTTATCTGAATGATTACGTCGACCAAGAGGCCATGTTAGCCCGTCAACGACAAAAACCTAGACAAATGTATACCATTGCTGGTGGGAGGACCCTGATCGGAGACTCAAACGGTCAAGGAAGGATTACAGTAGGTTCATGGGATCAGAAGTATTGACGACGGAGCAGGCTCCGACGGTTCAGAGGGGTCGGTCGGTCCCCATTATGTTCACAGACGAGGATACCCATGGGTGAGTTTCCCATACGACGATGCACTGATAATCAAGGCGGTGATAGGAGGGGCCGAGGTGGATAGGATTTTGGTGGATCCAGGGAGTGCGGTCGACATCATCTCCAAGGAAGCCTTGGATGGTCTAGGGGTGGAGTATGCCATTATGACCCAGGACGAAACACCCATATACGAGTTTGGAGGTGCAACAGTCGTTCCATTGGGTAGAATACAGATGGCCATGATAATTGGGACCTCCCCCCGCACCCAGACGATCATGATAGAGTTTACGGTGGTAGAATGTATGAACAGTTACCAGGTTATTGTGGGTCGACCTTTCATGATGAAATCGAAGGCTGCAATGTCATGTTGCTGTTTAAAGTTAAAGTTCCCCACTCGAGATGGGGTTGAGATAATGTGGGGAAGTCAGAAAATAGCCAAGAGCTATTTTGCTACCATCTCAAATGAGGCTCTTTGCGTCGAAAAAGACAACCAGAAGAGGAAAGGGAGAGAAGAATAGGAGGTGACAGTCGAATCTCTAGATCCACGGCCCGAAGATTTTGCCCAATTGGGGGTAGGTGAGGAGCTGGAATCAATAGAACTCTTCGGCCCAGGGAAAATTATAAAAGTGGGAGCGGGTTTGGAGAAGAACCTGAAGCAAGGCTTGCTAAAGTTTTTGAAAAAGTATGCAGACATTTTCTCTTGGGGGCATGGCGACATGCCTGGGATAGATGTCAAGTTCTTCAATCACCATTTAGCAGCGGATCCGGTTCATAAACCAGTCAAGCAGAAGAGGAGAATCTTCAATCAGAAGCACTGCGAGGCGATATGGGCCGAAGTGGAAAGGCTGTTAAAGGCCGGTTTTATCAGAGAGGTGAAGTACCCGGAATGGGTATCAAATGTGGTCTTGGTAAAGAATGCCAGCAGAAAGTGGAGGATGTGTGTAGGCTTTTCCGATCTCAACAAAGCCTGCCCGAAGGATAGTTTCCCACTCCCGAAGGTGGATCAACTGATGGATTCAACGACATGTCATGGGCTGCTTAGTTTCATGGATACCTTCTCGAGATATAACCAGGTCAAGATGCATCCCGAGGATAAGGAGAAGACAACTTTCATCACGGATCAGGGGTTGTATTGTTATAAGGTTATGCCTTTCGGATTGAAGAATGTTGGGGCTAAATTTCAGAGGTTGGTGAACAAGGTTTTTAACCCCCCCATTGGTAGGACCATGCATGTGTACGTTGATGATATAATAACGATGACCAATAAGCCTGAGGATCACTTGATCGACCTCGCAAGGACTTTTGAGTTGTTGAGGAAGCATAATATGAGGCTAAACCCGGAGAAATGCGCATTCGGTGTAGCGTCGGGTAAATTTTTGGGATACATGGTCAGTGCTAGGGGTATAGAAGCAAATCTGCAGAAGATCCGAGCCGCTTTGGAATTGAAGCCCCCCGGGACGGTTAAAGAGATGCAGAGTCTAACAGGCCGAGTGGCTGCATTAAATTAGTTTATCTCCCAAGCAACCAGCAAATGCCATCTTTTTTTCAAGTTCATCAAGAAGGCAAAGAAGAAGGTCAGTTGGACGGTGGAATGCAATGCAAGAGGCTTTCATGCAGTTAAAGCAATACTTAGCTCAGCCCCCACTTTTGGCCAAGCCGATCCCAGGTGAGACTCTGTTTTTATACTTAGCTGTTTCTGAGCATGCTGTGAGCTCGGTGCTAGTGCAGGAGGTGGACAAGGTCCAAAGGTCGGTATACTATACTAGTAAGGCCTTGCTGGATGCAGAGACCATATACCCGATCCATGAATTGGTAGCTTTGTCCTTGATTACGACAGCCCGGAAACTGCGACCTTATTTTCAAGCTCATCCTATCGGGGTCTATAACGACCATCCTCTAAGACAGATCTTACATAAGCCGGAGGTCTCAGGTCAGTTAGTAAAGTGGTCGGTGGAACTGAGTGATCATGACATATCATATCTCCCAATAGTGGCAGTAAATGGGCAGGCTTTAGCAGATTTTATGGTCGAGTTCGCAGGACCACAGATTTTGGAAGTCTTGGAGACCAAGTGGGAATTGTCAGTGGACTGTTCGATCAGTTCACAAGGTTACGGAGCCAGGGTTGTATTGCGGAGCAGTGATGGCGAAGAGGTGGTGTATTCCTTGAGATTCGCCTTTGAGGCCACAAATAATGAGGCCGAATATGAGGCCATTCTGGCCGGTTTAATGTTGTGCATGGTAGTTGGCATACGCAATGTGATCGTAAAGAGTGACTCCCAACTGGCCATCCAACAGTTAAAAGGCGAGTTCCAGGCCAGAGAACCGAACATGATGACTTATATGGCCAAATTGAAGAAGTTGGCTGGGGAAATGGGCAACGTGCAGTTCGAGCAAATTGGTCGGGAAAGCAACCACCAGGCAGACACCCTGGCTCAGCTTGCATCATCAATTAAGTCGAAGAAGCCTAGAACCATCCCTTTGATTTGCCTACAAGGGAAGAGTGTTGGGGAGCCAGAGATGATGGAAGTCGATGTAGGGGAAAAACCTCTTGGATGGATCCGGTTAGAAAGTACTTGGAGACCGGGGAGACGCCTAAAGATAAGAAGGAGGCAAGAAAGATAAAGTACCGGAGTTCTAAATTCTGCCTGATTGAATGAGTCTTGTACCGGAGGGGGTACACGGTGCCACTTTTGAGATGTCTTACTACCGAAGAAGCGGACTATGTGCTCAGGGAAATACACGGAGGGATTTGAGGGATTCATGTCAGGGGCAATCAATTACGTATAAGGCGCAAAGGCAGGGATTCTTCTGGCCGACCATGCATCAGGACGAGATGAAGATAGCTTGGAAGTGTGAGGGATGCCAGAAGAACACAAACATTCACCATCAGCCAGCGGAGCAGTTGACCACCCTAGCGAGCCTCTAGCCGTTTTCCTAGTGGGGGCTAGACATCATTGGGCCAATGCCAGCAGAGCGAGGACATGCCAAGTACGCTATCGTTGCTATTGACTATTTCACCAAGTGGGTAGAAGCCGAACCTCTATCTACAGTCACAGAGAAGAAGGCGACGGACTTTATGAAGAAGAGTATCATCTGCAGGTTCGGGGTCCCTCGGGCCATCATCACTGATAATGGGAAGCAATTCGACAGCAAAGGTTTTAGGAAGCTCTGTGAAGACCTCCAAATCGCCTTGAGATTCGCTTCACCAGCTCACCCCAAGTCTAATGGACAGGTCGAGGCGATAAACAAAACAATCAAGGCAAATTTGAAGGCCAGGCTCGGATCTTGTAAAGGTCTGTGGGTCGAAGAGTTACCAGAAGTATTGTGGGCGCATCGGACAACCTGCAATGACTCCACATAGGAAACTCCATTTTCTTTGGCTTATGGTTGTGAAGCAGTTATTCCAGCAGAGATCGGGATGACCACCCACAGGGTTCAGCATTTTGAAAATGAGCAAAATGAAGAGCTCGTCAAAAACCACCTCGATCTAATCGAAGAAAAATATGAGAGGTCAGCAGTAAAAATGGCCATCTATCAACAAAGAATGACCCGCTTCTACAATAAGAAGGTTCAGACTCGGTCCTTCCTTCCTGGAGATTTGGTTCTGAGGAGAGGTACGTTGAATACCCAAAAGCCTGAAGAAGGCTTGTTGGGCGCCAAGTGGGAAGGGCTATACAGAGTGGTGGAGATAGTTAGACGGGTATCTATCTTTTGAATAGTGGGACGGTACCCGGCTCAGGAAGCCCTGAAATGCCGAGATGCTGATGAAGTATTTCCAATAGACCACCTCTTTGGGCCGCAGAATTTTCGGATGTCCAGACAAGAGTCAGGATATTATTGTAAAGCCTCTCTTAAAATGACCCGCAACGAGTTGTAAGAAGGGCAGAGTAGATCCCATGAATATGAATATGACTTTCTCTTTCGAAATAAAAAACTTGTCCATTTTACTTGCTTATTAATTGAATGAGAAAGCCATGTTCAATATTCCCAGGATGTGCTCGATGCGAAGGGGTGCTCGGTAGTAGGGAAGGGCACCAAGCCTGTGGCACGCCAATCCCGGGTGTCATTATCAAACCCCCGGGTGGAAGTGTTCCGACCTGGCTCCTTTTGTTGGATAATATGACCCATAGCGTCACTATTTGTACAGATCATAGTGTTGTTGTACAAATTAACTATGTGACAAGGAAATTGCACTCTCATCATTTGTGATTAGATCACCTTAGATATATAAATGAAGAGAGGTCCATATGATTAGTTCCTGGATTGAGATGATATGAGACAGTATCAGTCCACGAAGGATTAATCATTAAATATCCCTAGTCGTAGTATTATCGAGACTGGACATCGATAATGCGGAATAGGCTAGTATTGAACTTGTGCGCGTTGTGAGGGCACAACAGCATAGTTCTCATATATTTGGGTATTGGATACTCATGCAAGTGCGATAGGAGGTTGTGTTTCACCGATGGTACGGGAAACATCTTCGCTCTGGATAGACCCCTCGGAATCCCATTGGTATTATGACTATGTGTCTATGGGAGTCCGACATCAGGGTAGGTGTGTATGGTCTTAACCTGAGACTTACACCGCTAATGCTTACGACAATCAATATACTTTAGTTGAGGTCGTCCAGGGCTGTAACAGGTTCTGTGTACGCCAATGCTGGGTATATTGAGAATCGTAGAGTATTGGGTGTGATGTCAAGACGGAAGTATCACTCCAGTCATAGTGGAGATGATGTCAAGCAGGATACGGTATTAGTGCTTTTAAGTGCTGGCCGGCCATCGGGATATTATGACAAGGTCATGTATATCCGATTATAGAGACTAGTTACCAGACATTCGACATGTGCTTCGGACGGGGCAGACACTTATCCAGCCCCAGCCCTAGCACGTGACTATCCGATACTGGACCAATATACACGATACTTGGTATACTACGCTTGATATAGATCTTAAATATTCTTAGATGAATATGACCGGAGAATTGGGTAGACTTCGTGCTTTGCTAGAAGCCGATCTTGTCTCGTAAATCGGTAGAACGTAGTACTTGGTACGTACGTGATTCGGATACTCCGACGACCGTATTTACTGCCGACTTATCCGGGGATCTCATGGGTCGCTTCCCGATAATGCACCGATGACGCATAACTCGCACTCATTAATAATCTGGGATTATATAGAAGAGAGAGAAAATTAATCTAGGATTAATTACGGAAATATTTTATCTGGGATAAAATATCGTCTAAAGAGAGAGAATGATTAATTTAGAATTAATCGGTAAATTAATATATTCGATATATTAACGAAATTAGATTTCGACGCGGAATTAAAATTAGATTTTAATTCGGGCGAACAAATTAATTTAGAATTAATTCGTTAGCGACGTGAATAGTGAATTCGCTAGGCGTAATCATTTAATTACGACGCGACGGAAAATTCGCTAATTGAGAATTAGTGAACCCGAGCCCGAGTGTGATTGCGAGCGCATTCGTATTTCGAATTCGAGTGCGGCAACGCAAGTCACATCAAGCATCAAATCATTCGTCACATCAAGCGTCAAATCAATAGTCACTTTGAGTGATGTGATTGATTGATTGATTGATGTGATTGATTGATTAAGTGATTGACACACATCAAGTCACTTTAATAAAGTGACATTGAATAGTAGATGGAAGTAGATGAAATAGTGAAGTTGGTTGAGACTTTTACCATTTTAATTATTTAATGAATTATTTGGTAATTGTTTAATGTATTTTCTTGGAAAATATATAAAGGTTTTTGGAAAATCTTTTGGCAACCAATTACACATTTTCTCTCCATCTCTCCTCATCTATTTCTCACGCCCAAAAGGGCTGTTTTCTCTTCTCCAACACAGCTCACTGCCGTGAGCTTTAAGGGGAGCAATGAGTGTGTTTTGTTGCAAAACACAAGTGCTAGCACACTTACGAGACTTGCGAAGGTGTTAGGGAGGTTCACCCATGAGGCGGGATTCGTTTGACTCAATCTTGGAGCTCATTTTCGCAGCTCAAAATTCTGATTTGGAGGGCAGTGAACTGCACACAGTTGGCGCCAAAACAGTGGGCTTTTTGGGCTTCATTCGTCTTCAAATCGTCTCAACCGATCGATGTGAGTATTCCGCTACCTCCTTTGATGTATTCACACATGTATTTCATGTCTTGTTTGATCTTGGGACCTAGTTATAAACCTAACACCTTTCACCTTTGGGGATCCAGAACGCATCAATGGATGAAGTACATGTGGGAAAAACGCAAACCCCTCGTGGCACGCCAATCCCGGGTGTCATTATCAAACCCCCGAGACCAGAGCGTTAATACCCCATGACTTGCATTTTTGAGGAACTACCTCGGGATGGCGAACACGGGGATATTTCTTCCCCCGTGAGTTATCTGCCTAACCGATCTTCTATACCACCTCGGGATGGCGAACACGGGGAGGTTTCTTCCCCCGTGAGTTATCTGCCTAACCGCCTCGGATCAGGAGAAGCATAGCATGGGGGGTTTATGCCTTCATAGCATTTGCAGAGTCCAGAGTCGCCTAACATGAGGAGGTTTCTGCCCTCATGGCTTTGGCCACTCACCAATCCGTAGCCCGGCTAGCCGGGACGCTAATTGTAAGGTTCATAATTGTGTTTTGGGAAGCACCAGGCATGACGCTTCCTCAGGGCACCCGAGTTGCTGTCCTTTTTGGGTCTGTGTGGAGTATTTGCTAAGTCACCTCCAATGTGCTAATCTTGTCCTATTTCCACCTTTTGTTTTTGCCGATGTCCGACAAAGGGACGTCTGCATCGGGATCCGCGGAGCCTCAGAGGTTGAAGTTCTTCCCTCGTGATTAAGTCTCATCTGTTCCACTAGCTCGGGGCTGGATTCGTTTCGCCGAGGCTATCTATTCCACCAGCTCGGGGCTGGATTCATTCCACAGATAGGTATCAGAATCCTAGAGGACGGAGCACATAAACATGCCGGGGACGACCTAATTGGTGGCCGATGAAGTTTTCTCTATGGCTTTTGGAGCCGACCACCAACTGGTTGGTCAGCACACTTTTGATTTTGTAGTTCCCGGTACCAACTCGCACACTCGTTGAAACCGAGAACTAGGGGACATATGTTGATGGTGTTTATTATAAGAAGTATATTGAACAGTACGACAATGGCAGAGATGGGATTTTCCCCTTTGGAGGAACAAATGTTCGAAGGGTTTGGGTTATTCCTCGGCCAGGTAGGGAGTCCGGACCCAGTTCCCCGAATCTAGCCGAATAGAGGACACAGTATGATGCAAATCTCAGAGACCGACAACATCAAAGCCGGGACCGACCAATGTAGCCCGGTAGCTTGGTTCAGTTCTACCTTTCTCCTGGATTGGGATAATGAGCTCGGATATTTTGGATCGGGTCAGAAGTAGTTTGACCTCATGACAACTGACATATGATCGGGATAGTTTGGACTTTTCCCTCTGACATGTATCACCGCTTGAGATCTTTACAGGCTGTCATCCTTAATGTTAAAGTATGGTAGTGTATAAAACGACGTGATGTGACAGGAAGTCAGATGGCAGATTTACTTTCGGCGAGGAAGTTGGGGGAGAGAGCCCATCAATTCGTCGGAAATCCGCATGGCTGACGTCAAAGAGATATTGGAATAGTGTTGTACTTTCCTTAGTATATAAAAGGAGGGTAATCTCATTTGTAAGGGTTGGAAAAAATTTCATTTAAGCATTACTTGTAAGAAACACCAAAAAAAGAGCAAACAACTCGGTTTTCTTTAGACCCTCCTGAGAAACAGGTCGGCCGAGCTCGGTTTGGTAATAAAAAATCATACCCCCCTTTGTGCCTGTGGACGTAGGCTGGATTTATCCCGCCGAACCACGTAAACCCTTTTTGTCGATTTTGTGTTTGCTTTGTCTTTTGCTACATTTGCTTTTGGTCCCCCATAACAAAACAAATTCACGGTTGGAGGAGAATTGTCCCGGGAGCGTTATCCCGAAACTGCCCTTGAAACGAAAATCATCCTTCAACGGCTATCATAATTTATAATATTGTAATTATCAAGATTACTGTCATAGCCACTCTCAACTAGCTAGAAATACACAGATGATCACGGCCACAAGGATGTTGGATCTTAATGAGAAAGATTTTGATATCCAATATCAATTGGAAAGGGTGTTGGGATAAGCTTGTAACTAATGAATTCTTTCAACTGGTATGAGATTTTTCAGGTGGGTTTGGTTTACCAAGAGCAATATCTTGAGGGGCAAAGACTTTGGAATTGAACCACCTTGAGTTGTCAAAGAAGACAATATCTAACTAGTGAAGCGGATCAATATGTCTTCCAAGATCTGAATGGTCCTCAAGGTGATTGATGTACTAAGATTAAGTTTTATTCCTAAATCTTTATATAAAATTCTCCAAAACTTTAAAGTAAATCTTGAATCCATGTCAGAGACTATGCTAGAAGTTGTTGTGACCACCTTCCTTTGGTGGAGTTTGCTTACAGCATAATTACCAAGCTAGGGTCTTGCCCCATATGAGGCATTAAATGGCAGGCTGTATAGGTTGCCTTTGTGTTAGAAAGAGTCCGTGGAGTATGTTACTCTTAGGCCAGAGTTGATCCAGGAGACCACTAAGAAAATTAGAGACATCCAACAAAGATTCAGGAGGTTCAGAGGCGTTAGAAGAGCTATGCGAATTTCTTGCCTGTAGAGTTTGATGTGAGAGATTATATGTTCCTAAATGTGACTCTTAGGCGTGACATGATAAGTTTTGGAAAAAAGAACAAGTTGAATCCAGTGTATTGTTGGAGTTGGTGCTCAAGTGACAATCTATTTTGTATTTGTGAAACAGTTTTATTAATACAGCAACCTCATTTTCTATTCATTGTTTTCAATTTATATGGTATTAATGCTTCTATAATGCATACATTATTAGTCTCAACTGTTTAGGACTCTATTTCGTGTTGCGATTAGAAAAATGTGATGAACTACGGTGGCTCATAAATCGTGGTATGAATTTTTGATTTATGCTTAAAAAAGAATTGTGATGCGTAATTTTAATATTTTAATGGTGGGGAAATATTAAAATTTTTAGATTTTGCAAAATTCATTCTTTGAAAAAAAAAAAAAAACTCCGATTAGTAATCACAATTTTTCATTGTTAACTAAACACTTAAAAACTGTATTTTGACCCAAATACAGTTTTGTTATCTCACCACAGGTCAAAACACAATACCAAACAGACCCTAAAACAGTCTAAATATATTTAGATAAATATATGAATAGTCAGAGACTCTTATTGTTGTGTTATGGTTATAAAAGTTGTAATTTACATAGAAAGATATCACTATCTAGCGTATTCTCAAAGAATATTCCTTGTTGATAGTTTACTTAAATAGGTCGATTTGTAAACATGTGAGACTGAATGGATTCAGATAGTTTTTCTCAATAGACGATGGATTTGGAAGCTCGTTAGACATGAATGTGTTTAATAGAAAGTGAATATTGAATTACTCATGGAAGATATCTATCAATAAGTGATTTTTCGAGTTGAATAGTAGTGGTCATTATACTTGAGATGCCATTTTTGTCTTGTGTAAGATCCTCTGGATTTTAATACCATGTATATCAAACCTCTTACAATTATCTTTAAATATTTATTGGGTGTGGACCGATGCACACGTAGACTTTTGTGTATTAAGAAAGGAAATGTCTTCCCATGTGAGTGTTTAGGTATTCGGATCTTCATGATAGTGATCGCGATTTTATAAATTTAGCATGCGAGCGCACGTATCGCTCAAGTAATACAGTGAAAAAGTCGGATATCATACCCATATGGACTTAATATTTATCTTACTAATATCAAGATTAACCTACTTAACTTAAACTAAACTATTGAGAAATAGAATTGATTTAATGATTTAACTGAAAAGTAAATAAAAAGCAAATAACACACGTTGGGAAAACCTTATAGATATAAGAACCTATTGTTGTAACTTCACCAAAGCATGCACACAATAAGTTCAGACATTTTCCATTCAATTGGGTTGTTGTTACTAATTATTAACCTAGAATACTAAATTATTCCCAAGACTCTTTCGATGGTCAGGTAAATATATCCAGAATAAATCAATTAACTATATGTCTATGTTAATTAAATTAAAATGAATTCATTAAAGTCAAGTTTTAATAATGGCTATGACATGCTCTAAAAGTGGTTCTTTACTCCCAAGTTTAAGAGTGTCGAAGTAATAAAATAACCCGGTAAGTCCGAGGTCGATTCACAAGGAATAGATTTTTAGTATGATAAAATAATAATTAAAGGAAAGGAAAAATATTGATTTGTTTGAAGTTATTTTGGAGTATTTGAATTAAATGACAACAAAAAAAATAAATTCTGGGGATTATGAGATCCATTTTTAATATTTTATATTAGAAATCTCACATTTTATAATATATAAATAATCAGTATAACCCAATTAATTTACTTCCAGAATTAACTATGCCAAAATATATAAAACTGGTCATAAAAGCGGTAGTCATTTATGTCGATAATTAGTCCTGCCAAGGTACTAAATATGCCAAAAATATAAAACCAGCCATAAAGGTCGTGATACCGTTCTTCTATAACAAGTCCAGTTAGGTACTAAATTATGCCGAAATCGTATAAAATCAACCATATATGCAGTGGAACAGTTTGTCAATAATTAGTCTAGATCTCAATTAATTATTATTCATTACTATTTATATATTATAATATAAGTGAGATTAATCTAAACTTTAAATACAAAAAGTTTCACCCATTCCCCCAGTGGAAAGTAATTAGCTACTCATACTGTAATTAAAAACATGATAATTTTATTACTAAAATTAAAAGACATTACAAGAAATTAAACACACAAGATACAATATTCAATTCCTTAGGAGAAATCAAAGAATGTATGAAATGGAAAATGAAATTATGGTTTCAATTTATAGGCAAAGAAAAGGCGTCCACCAATTTCTCCATCAAACACTCCACAAAACACTCTACCAAACATGTGCAAGTATATTTGGTGGAGAAATTGACAAATGTTATTTTTTTTAAATATTTGATATTTAACATATTTTGGATTCTTCGTCAATTTCGGTCTTGAAAACTTCAGAATTCAAAAATCTTATGAATATCAAAGTTTTCGATCTTTGAGTCTTCTTTCATCTAGAACTTGAATCACCTTAATTCGATATCAGAGTAAAATGTTATGGCCAAATACACGAACATTGTACAGGTCTAGAATTTCCGAAGTTGTACAGTGTTAGAACACCCTATTAAATTTCTGGCCTCCAAAATTCAAATGTCTATGGGTGTTCATAGAGTCGACCCGCGACCCGACCTGACTCGCAATGACCCGACCTAAAATTTTCGGGTTGGGCAACGAGTTTGATACTAAAACCCGACCAGACCCTATACAAATTTTATTATTTTTCTAAAATTTTTATTATTTTTCTAAAATTTTTATTATTATTTTTAAAGTTTTTGCTATTATTTCATTTGTTTAATACTTTTTTTGTATTAAAACTTTATATATATGATAATTTTTGGAAATAAAATAGCTAATATTTATATTTCAAAATAATTAATTTATTAAAAAAATTTATTTTTTAAATGACCCGACCCGACCCGAACCCGATCGGGTTCCACTTCCCCACGACCCGACTTTCCCTTGACCCGACCCGATCGGGTCTAACAAATTTTTAAAAAAACCGACCCCACCCGACTCGTGAACACCCCTACAAATGTCAAGTCTTTTTTTCTAGATATGCATCCAAAGTATTATTTCACCTACATAAAAGATAAAAATCACAATAAAAAATATAAAACATAAATTTAATTATTATTACATAAACGTGCTAAATTAAGGGGATTAATGAAACCACAAGTGTAAAATGATATTTTATTCTCTCAATAAATATGCACTTTTTAGTCCTAATCACACCCCCGAACCAGCTTATTACTAGTCCCTAGTAATCTAAGCGGAGACTAAAAAGTGAAATTATTATCCAAGTTAGTAGTTGTTTTCTTTCTTTCTAAATTACCAAATAAGTAAATTCTCACGTACTTTTTACCATTCTCCATATACACAATTAACAAGGTATTAATAAACTCATTGTGCCCACAACATTTACAAGAGTAGTTGAAAAGAGGGAAATATTTTTGTTCTAAAGTTATATCAGAATTCACATATTTTTAGCAATGTAAATTTATTTATAAATGAAATTTTTTTTTATAATACATCTTCAATCCTTGTAACGAGATTTGGGCCAATGACTCCCAAACCAGTTGGCTTTAGGGCACTAGGTGTTAAGACACCCCTACGGACTTAATTGCTCAGATCTCAAATGTTAAAAGCTCTACCGTTTGACGTGAACAATCAATGCTTACTGAGGCAAGATGTCTGGTTACTAAATAGAAACTTAATTATTATCATCATCAGTTTTTTTTTTAAAAAAAATAACTCAGGCTCTACTGTTTGACGCGAACAATCACTGTTTGCTAAAGCAAGATGTCCGGTTAATAAGTAAAAGCATGGTTAATTTCATTTTATTTGAATATAAATACAAATTCCACTTTTTTTAGGTGTTACCTCCAATAAACTAGAGAACTGAATATTACAAAATTTTCGCTTACAATCCATGTTCATATGTTACCATGTATATTGATAATACCTGTCAAATGAACATATGAAGATCAATTTTAATCAATATTATGGAGAATTAGCAAATTTAAATAATTCAAAAGGAAATAAACAAAAAATAACGTGTTACGAATTAGACTGAGATACGTCTCAGGAGCGAAAACTCCTTACACAGCTATCTCCGAACAATAATTCCACTTGGTTAGTCAAAAATTTATTGTTAGTTTGTGTGTAGTTTAAAACTCAAAATAAAATCAAAAAAAAATATTTTAGTTTTTTTTACACACAAAATAACAACGAAGCAAAAAATAAAAACACACAATGAAACATAAAAGCAATCACAAACAAGTCAACTATCCCCCCCAACCAAATTGAGACATTGTCCCCAATGTCTAAAAAAGAAGAAGTAGAGTTTAGAAGACATCAACTGGTTAGCGTGGAATTGACAATTACATCTACGACTAAAAGAAAAATTACAGATTAAGATCCAGGTTTACTCTGCGCTTCTTGCCACGATCGTTACCAAACCAATTCAACTTGGAAAGAATATGATCGATTTTTGGTTCATAAGCTAAGAGTTGGTCAATTAAATTATTAGCTTTTCTTACAGTTAAGAAGATATTTTTATCGATTTTGAAATAAACTCATTTCTTCTAGCATCGTCAAAAATACAAAAAGAAAATCGAAAAATCCATCAACAATAAACAGTCCAATGAGTTTTGGTGGATGTTCAAGTTCGCCTATGACGCAACTGTGAAAATTTCTTCCAACGTGCCCAATCCTCATGGTAAAGCAATAAAAGCGTCAGCATGATTGATCATCTCAATAAGTCTTTCAGACATACCAGAAAACATGTGTTCCTCTCCATTTGATTTTCGATGATGTTATCCTCTGTCAAAGGTTTTGGAATGATCCCCAAAACTTGACTGCCACCATCTTGTACGGCCTTTGAAACACATCCCATCAATCCAAGATTTCCACAGTCATATATTAAGTGCATGTTTCTTTCCGCCATAACTCTACCCAATTCTTTTGCAGCCTCAACAAATTCTGGTTTAGTTCCAAAGCTAGTTCCACAAAAAACACACAGATTTAATGACTCATCTTCTTGAAGTTGTCTCCATTTTTGTTCTCTCTTATCTGATTGTGTTGAAGAGAAGAATGATGAGCTGAATTTATAGATCTTGAAAAAGGGTGAGTAATAAATGCACTAGTACATGCAAAATGACAATTGTCAGATGAACAATAAAATAGATCGTGAAAGTCAAAAAGTTTGGATATTCTGGTGGTGAAAATTAAAGTAAAGGAAATCAAAACAATAAATTAAAGTAAATCAAAACAATAATTGAAATAATATGTACAAATAGTTGTGATTGTGGCACACATCTTCCTCTGGTTTTACGTCCAGTAACGGCTTGAACGCCCTCTATGAGTCGGGGATATGCTTCCCATCCAATTTTCTTATAAATTGGCAAGCAGAGTCTTTTAATGTCAGATTTGTGAGACTATAATGTTGTCTTTCTTTTTGAAATTATGTATGCAAATTGTGAATTATTCGATGAACATGACCACAAGGATGCGTCTGAAGAGTCAATGATATATCATCTAAAGAATCCTTACTCAAACCATCTCAATGAATTGAATTTTATTTTCGCTATTATTAGACATCATTCCTAAAGAATGACAACGAGTGTTACATGACCAGCGTGCACATTTATAACAAACACTTAATTGTTTAGCTCTTCGTTTCTTAGCATATGTGCTTTTCCGTAAAACATGCATGTGAGAAATGAAAGAATCATATGACTCGCATGCCAAACGAACCATTGCCTCAATTACCCAACGAATATCACTAAGAATACCATGGTTCATAAGAAGCCTCTTTCTTTCCATGCGTGCTTTGTAAATTTTCATCAGAGCATTTTGGGGAAAAGTTGGAAAATGATTATAGAGTTTTGCTAGAGTTTCTTCCATGTCGTGATGGTTCAGGTCTGGAGATATTTGTCCTTCTTGATCGTTTGTAAGAGAGGAAGAATTTCTCATATGATAAGTTCGTTCATCTCCAAGCAATGCATTCTTCAATTCTCCTAGTAACGGCTTCAATTCCAAATTAGGTGCTTCCTTATGTTTTTCTTCTTCCAGTATTCCTAGTTCATCAAAATTTTGATTATCTCCATCATCTTCCAGTACCTGTGTAGAATCAAGTAAAACATCATTAGGATTATCTGAATCTAATTGCATACTTGATACAAGAAAATTAGATGTAAAAATTTATATATGATTAGATAAACTTCCCTGAAAATATTCCTCCATAATTGGTTCAATTAGATCCATGCTCTTGTCTTCATTGTCCTCTTCGTATGGTTGTTTACACATATCAAAGATATTAAGCTTCAACGTCATATTTCCAAAGGAAAAACTCATGATTCCATTCATGCAATTTATTAAAGCATTAGATGTTGCTAAAAATAGACGACCGAGTATTATAGGAACTGGCTTATAATTGTTTGCTTCAGGTTGTGTTTCTAAAACAATAAAATCCACATGATATATGAATTTATTGACTTGAATTAACACATCTTCTAGAATTCCTTTCGGTACTTTAATTGATCTATCGGCAAGTAAAAGAGTAGTTGAAGTTTATTTTAACTCGCCAATATTAAGTTATTGGTAAATTGAAAATGGAACCAAATTTACACTAGCTCTAAGATCAAGCAAAACATGTTCATTTTTTTATCTCCAAAAAAACATGAAATAGTCGGACAACCATGGTCTTTGTATTTTAAAGTATTATTGGTGGAGAGAATGGAGCTTACCAATTTAGCTAGAAAAGCTTTCTTTCTTACCTGATTTCGTTATTTAACGGTGCACAAATCTTTCAGAAAATTTGGTATAAGATGGTATATGTTGGATGGCATCTAACAAAGGAATATTGACCTTTACATATTTGAATATTTCATAAATTTCAGGGAATCGTTCAATTTCTTTATTTTTTAATGCCTAAGGAAATGAAGGTGCATGTGACAAATTATTGTCATCAATGATAAGTACTGGTTCATTAACATCTTCCGTACCTTCTGAATCTGATTTAATTTCAATTTCTTGAGGTTCAAAATTAGGTTTGTGGATAGCCTTACCATTATGAAGAATACTAACAGATTTGACTTGGTCAATGTATTGACTACCAGAACTACCCTCGTAGGGGGTTTTGATGACTCTTGGGGTTTGGCTGTGGTTGTGCAGGAAACTTACCTTTCTCATTAATGGTCAAAGCATATGTGATTTTGGAAAAAATATCTTTCAGATCAATCAATATTTGCACATATTGGTTATTGATGGCTTCTTGTTTCTCAATGAATATATGTACGGTATCCTCAAGGTTTTCCTAGGTGGTGGGACATATGGTGCATAATTTTGGGAATTTCGGAAATTCTAAGGTACTTGGGGAGGTTGTTGCGATGGTTGTGCTTGGTTAGCATTCATCCAATAGAAGTTTGGATGGTTTCTCCAACCAGAATTGTAGACTATGGGTTTGGATTTGGTCTATTGAAAGTATTTGTGGAACTAACTTGGTCATTATGACATTCTTACAGGTCTGACAAGGTTGGGAAAACTTGTGTGACATGTTCATTTGAATTACAGATTTGACAGGTGACTTATTTAACAGACTTGACATGATCACTCTTCCTCAATTCTAATGCTTCAACTTTTTCAGCTAGAGATACATACTTAGCAGAAAGTTCATGGTCTTCCCTAAGGTTAAACATACCTCTACAAGATGGTTGTGGTTTTACAGACGACTTATAAATGCCAACTGTGTCCCAGTGTTGTGCATTCTCTACAATGTGTTCTAGGTAATCTAGTGCATCTTCAAGACTTTTGTCCCTAAACTCGCCATTACACATCATTTCCACTACTTGTCTACCTTGAGGTGTTAACCCCTCGTAGAAATAGGCAACCAGCCGCTATGTTTCAAACCTGTGATGTGGACAAACATTCAACATCTCTTTAAATCTCTCATAACATTGGAAAAGTGTTTCCCCCGACTCTTGTGTGAAAGTAGTGATTCTTCTCTAAAGGTGTTTGTCCTATGAGGGAGAAAGAACTTTTTTAAGAATTGTTCCGGTAAATCATCCCATGTTCTAATGGGTCCCGACCTAAGGTTTTGCAGCCAAATTTCAGCTTTATCCTTTAAAGAAAAAAGGAAAAACTTAAGTTGAATTATGTTCATGCTGCAAATTTGATATGTGCAAGTATTACGTACCTTTTAGAATTCCCTCAAGAGCTAATAAGGATTTTCTGATTCAAGACCATGGAATGTAGGTAAAAGTTGGATGATACCTAATTTAAAATTGAAACGTGGTGCATCTGGAGGGAAAACAATGGAAGATGGTGATCCCGTCCCGATAGGATTCATGAATTCTCTGAGTGTCCTTGGATGATTATGATCGCCATGCTGAGACTCATTTTCTTCTTAATCTACTGGATTTTCAATTCGGGTAGGTGGATTGGCCATTCTGACTGAGGATGAAAGTGATCGAAAATCTCTGTTTAATCTTCCACCGGATGATCAAGACCAGTGCCTCATGTAACCTAAATAAAAATAAATACAATATTTACAAAAATGAAATAAATGACAAGATAAAAAAAAAACTACAAAAGAAAAATAAAATAAAATAAAGAAAAAAGAAAAATTATTATATCTAATAAATTATATTCCCTTGCAACGGCGCCAAAAACTTGACACTCTCTAAAAGTGATTCTTTACTCCCAAATATAAGAGTGTCGAAGTAATAAATTAACCCGGTAAGTCCGGGGTCGATCCACAAGGAATAGATTTTTAGTATGATAAAATAATAATTAAAGCGAACGGAAAAAAATTGATATGTTTGAAGTTGTTTGGAGAATTTGAATTAAATGACAATAATAAAATAAAATACTGGGGGTTATGAGATCCATTTTTAATATTTTATATTTAGAAATCTCATTTTTTATAATATATAAATGATCATTATAACCCAAATAATTTACTTCCAGAATTAACTATGCCAAAACATATAAAACTGGCCATAAGGCGGTAGTCATTTCTGTTGATAATTAGTCCTGCCAAGGTACTAAATATGCCAAAAATATAAAATCATCCATAAAGGCGGTGATACCGTTCGTCTATAAAAAGTCCAGTTAGGTACTAAATTATGCCGAAATCGTATAAAACAATCCATATAGGCGGTATAACAGTTTTTCAATAATTAGTCCATATCTCAATTAATTATTATTCATTATTATTTATATATTATAATATAAGTGAGATTAATCTAGACTTTAAATAATAAAAGTTTCACCCATTCCCCCAGTGGAAAGTAATTAGCTACTCATACTGTAATTAAAAACATACATAATTTTATTACTAAAATTAAAAGACATTACAAGAAATTAAAATACAAGATACAATCTTTCATTCCTTAAGAGAAATCAAAGAAAGTATGAAATGGAAAATGAAATTATGGTTTCAATTTATAGGCAAAGAAAAGGCGTCCACCAATTTCTCCACCAAACACTCCACAAAACACTCCAAAAAACACTCTACCAAACATGTGCAAGTATGTTTGGTGGAGAAATTGACAAATGTTATTTTTTTTTAAATATTTGATATTTAACATATTTTGGATTTTTCGTCAATTTCGGTGGTCTTGAAAACATTAGAATTCAAAAATCTTATGAATAAAGTTGTCGATATTTGAGTCTTCTTTCATCTGGAACTTGAATCACCTTAATCTGATATCAGAGTAAAAAATTATGACCAAAATACTAACATTGTATAGGTCTGGAATTTCCGAAGTTGTACACTGTTAGAACACCATATTAAATTTCTGGCCTCTAAAATCCAAATGTCAAATCCATTTTTCTAGATATTTATCCAAAGTATTATTTCACCTACACAAAAGATAAAAATCACAATAAAAAAATATGAAACATAAATTTAAATATTATTACATACACATGCTAAATTAAGGGGATTAGTGATACCACATGTGTAAAATGATATTTTATTCTCTCAATAAATATATAATTTTTAGTCAGAATCAGGCTACGCATACTGTGCAGGTATATGTCTATCCTGAAAGGAAATATATTCAACGAATAAATCACACGCTATTACTCCCACGGCTAATTGAAATTTCCTCCGTCAAGGTCATAAGGATTTGCCAAGACTATTCTATTGTTGGCCAAACAATAAAATAAGCCTCAAAGCACAAATATACTCAAGATCCATTACAACCCTAGATCTTATGATATAACTACTCATAATATTCAATTGATACAAGCTAATCGCTATTACAAGTCAAGAACTCATAAAAGATCAAGCTAGAGAAAAAAGAGAAGAAATAAACTCTCATTTATAGTCTTCGGCTTTAAACTCCAACTCTGGTTGATGCACTCATTTTTTCCTTACTCTAGGCGTTCTTCAATGCTTAAGACTCCAAAATTATGTTATGAGACTTCTTTTTAGGGTTTGCGATGAGCTTATTGTTGGGGCGTTTGTGGGACCCCTAGGGTCATATCGATGGCCCATGTAGTGGAAGTGGGTATAACCATTGGATATCTAACATGGGTGTATTTTTAAATTATTTTGTAGAATACAATATTCAATTACAAGTTCGTAGGAAAAACCGGGGACCAAATTGTAGTCCAGAAACTCTGGAACGGAGAAAATAAAGTTTCAGCTCTCATGGGCAAAAGCTCTCGGTTGCGACACGTAGGTTTGGGCGTCGCGATGCCCGAAGCTCTGAGAGTTAAATGTCGCGATGCCAGAGATCAGTGTCGTGACGCTGCCCTGTGTAAAATATTGGCATTTGACATTTTAGCCTTCAAAACAATTCTAAACACTTCCAGTTTTCTCCAAACACTTCAATACACCTAAAAGTCCAATTTTGATATTAAAACTAACATCAACACATGTTATACAACAAACATACATGTATTCTAATACATATATGCATTTCTTTGAATAAAAAACATAAACCAAAATAGAATCCCACAATAAAGTTACTTATGAATAATTCTATGTCACTCAAAGGTAGACAAATGATTCTAGAATGGTAGTCATCGCTCCAAGCTATAATCTAGAGTTCCAAACTCTAATTTAATGTTACATGTCCAACATGAACATATTTGACCCAATACAAGCATATTTTGTTTATACTTCCAAATCATCCATCCAAAATTCATCACATATGTTTAATAATCCTTTCGTCGTAGGCTATTTCAGTTGTGCCTAGGAAACATAGATTACACCGTCAAGGTTTTGAGGTTCATATCTCATTTCGACATGTCCATGATTCTTTACAACTAATCAGAACACCATTTCTGATATATGTGATCCACCCTAGGTGATCGACTTTGGCCAAAGTCTTAAGAATCGTGACTTACTCACATGAATACCTAAATCTTTTATGGTACATATACGGGCTGATAGATCGTATCTTGATACACACTTGATTAACGAGTGCATTGGTCTACACCCAACGAACATTTAGCGGTCAGACCATGAAAGGTCTCTGACATATATGGCATCAAAGTTTGGAGGATCACACACGAAATCAATTATATCATATAGTCAAAAGATCGCATATGCTACTCGACTCGAGGAGATTCCTATTGACGGTGGTGTGTACTTCCAACTATTAGGAATCACATGTGAGTCATTCAGTATACGCTCCAACGAATACCCACATGTCTATACGAGTTTCCCAAGCTCATGGTACATCGGGTTAAACCATTGGAACTACAATTCCAATATACGATATGTGCTAGTCTTCTAGGTTATAGGAATTCGACTGTATTCCAAAACCGACGACTATGAATTTTTACTTTAAGAATAGTTTATAATAGTAGTACTATCTCAATATCAGACCACCCAGTGTCCAGTATTACTACATGACTATTCTAAGGTCGATGTCATTCTTAGCATATTTATATATCAATCTAATATGCATAATGACATTACCATTAATAAGGTTTGAAATGAAAATGTAGTAATTTTATTAATAAATAATAAAATATAATGTACAATACATTATTCGGATTGGCGCTCTATGCACCAACTCCAACACTTATGTTTATATAGGAGGTTCTGGTAGCTTTCCTTATAAAAAAACATAGGAATTCAACTCAAAATAAGATTTTCGGGGCGATTGTCACACCAATGGAAGGCAGAGTGTGTCACTCGCTTGCTCAGACACTCTACGCGGACTGGTTCTAAGATGCAATTTAAAACACTTATAATTTTTTCGTCCCTTGGCCAAATCATGCGTTCTTTATACATACGTGATCATCTTGGAGTCCTCTTTTCAATACAACTTGTATCATATCATTTGGAAATTGTATAAAAAAATATTATGGACAAAATACTAAAGGCTGCACAAATCAAAAGGTCGTTGGTGCAAAACACCATGATTTGTCGACGTTTCAAATCTGTGTCTTTCCATATATATCCCAACCTAAAAAAACATAAAGAACTCCTCAAAATGCTAATGAAACCCGATACATGTCCAACCAAACTTTAAGAAGATCTGGTTGGACATTATAGTCTGTACTTGGCCGGACATAGATAATGTTTGGCTAGAACTCTGACTTTTAGTTTTTTTTGGGTTTTATTCCTTTCCAATATTAGACCTTGCAACCTCCTTAAACTCTTCAGGCGTGTTTATATAAGAGACTCATTTTCGGGCTGTAAGAATACAATGTCTACAGTAACCTCTTTACGTTGGCAATCAAATGTGGCATGATGCTTGACCGGCATAATCACACACGTATAACGCAAGCGCATGTATCGTTCAAGTAGTATAAATGTATCGATCCCACGAGAACTTAATACCTAAGCTATTAATTTATGAAGTCAAATTTTTACAAGTATCTGATAGATTGGTTGTTTGATTGGATGGTGACTTTAAACATAAAACAAGTAAATTAAACAACGCGAAAGTAAATTAAAGGAAAATTCAATTTTATTAAACTATCCAGGGTTGTGAATCCTTCCAATATTTTTTAAAGATGAAGAGGTTATCTCATGTTTGTATAATATATTGGTTTACTAACCTGGAACACGAAATTATGCAAAAGCCTTTGTCGATGGTCAGCTGTAAATACCCAGTGTAACCCAATTAATCATATGTCTATGTCAACTAAGTTACCTGAATTCATTAAGATTAAGTTCTAATTGTGCTACCCCCGCCCAACAGGTATATGTCTATCCTGTAAGGAAATCTATTAAAGGGTTATCTATCCTCAAGGAAGATCGTGGGCTATTAAGTCTAAGGCTGAAACCTAAAATTCCTTTGTCAAGTTTATTTTAAGTTTACCACATCAATCTTATTAATGGCCAGTTAACAAGAAGCATTAAGCTTAAGACTTAATAAATAAACCTTTATATTACCCAAACTATAAAATAAACCCTTATAAATCGGTGATATTGGAATTCATCACAACCCCAGATAACGGGTTTAGTTACGACACATATCTAAGGCTAGTAAAAACTTAAATAAAGTAAAAGACATAAAGTAAATGTTGGAAATTAAAAAGGTAAATAAAACAGTAAAGAAAATATTGGGGTTAGAGGATCCACTTTTATTACTTCTATTTTAGATATCTCTTTTATTATAATATATAAACTTTGCGTGATA
>SKCR01005366.1:0-25921 GCA_019454045.1 Zanthoxylum bungeanum | reverse complement strand
ATATATTTTGTTATATATATTTACATATTTATGAGATATTATATTGAGATATTAAAAGCATGATAAATATGAAATCATGATTGTTGAGATGAGATTGATGGATTGGATGCGAGATGTGATTGTATTTGATGATGTGTGTTGTTGTGTTATGCAGCCGGGTTTTGTATAATAGTGGTCGGATTTGAGATGATGTGATGATACATCAGATGGTATGAGATTGATGGAAAACCTTGGGAGTTGTGATGAGGTACTCTCCCATTGGTTTTTGATTATGGGGTATACGGGGACTCCCCCATTGGTTATATTTCACTCACATTTTACGAGTTGATATGGTTGGAAACCTTGGGAGTTGTGATGAGGTACTCTCCCATTGGTTTTTGATTTGGGGGTATACGGGGACTCCCACATTGGTTATATTTCACTCATATTTTGCGAGTTGATATGGTTGGAAACCTTGGGAGTTGTGATGAGGTACTCTCCCATTGGTTTCAATCCTCTGTTATACTAAACCCGGATTAGCAACCATGTTTGATGGATGTTTGTATTGTTGTGGGATGATTGTATGAGATGATATTATAATATATGTTATTTTCATATATTATATTATATATATATCTACATATATATATAACCCTATTTTCTGGAGAGGTCATGTTGAGAGAATGAGTGCTTACTTGCTGAGCTTTTTAAGCTCACTCCCCTCTCCCCCCCAAACATTTCAGGTAGTTCGCGAGAATAGCAGGAGCAGTACCAGATTTGGATCCACGTGCCACAGTTGTATTTTCGGGTTGATCCAGACATTCGAGTCGTCATTTGTATTTTTAAGTCTTGTGTTGTAAACCATAAAAGTTGTGTATACTTTATGGGTTTGTAATTTGTGATGTAATAATTGTGTGTTTTAAATCGGTTGATTTGGCATATAGAATGCATGAGCTAAAGAAGTCTACGAACCCTCTTTCTAGGGTTGGGCCCGCTATAGGGAGGGGGTCGTGACAGATATTTCTTAGGGCTCCGCCAGAATCCGTCAATATTTCCGATTCAATCCTCTTTTCCTAGGCGTTCCATACTAAGAAATGGTTATTCCAAGTTCCAAGACAAGAGCTATTTCCAATATCTTTCTTTTTCTTTGATTCCAGAACCGAACACAAGAATATCAATTTTGATCTCTATCTAATTTATCTCTATATAAGATTTATATAAATAAGATCGTGGCTTCATGTATCAAATATTTTCATATCAAGGCATACAATCTTTTTGTTTTGTTCCGACAATGTTAGGAGAGTGGGCGTGAGAAATAAATTTTCATTTACAGTCTCCTATTATTTAATTTAATATTGTATTGAATTTTAAAAATCAAAATGAGAAAGGTACATAAAATATTTATTTTTCTCAATCACACGAACAAGATCCAAGACTAAGATTAGTTGATAGAGCGAGAGGAGTAGGAGTAGGTCTGGTTATCAACCAGTAAGGAGAGAGTGTATAGCTTCTTCGGAAGAGTTCTTTCAAAAAATTAATTGATCTTATTGATGATTCATAATAAGGTAACTTGCCATTCAGTTTCAAACGATTATTAGCAATAAACGATAGGACAGAATAAACGAATTGAGTTCATGGATTTACCTAAGTCAGGCTATGGACCAATAAAGGATTTTTTTATCTTCGAAACCAATTAAAAGGGGCAGTGTACAGTACGAGAAATCAAACCATACCTAAATGATCGAATCCTCGAATGACCCAGAAGTGCCATAACATAAGGTGTTCGAAAATGGTTGAAGTAGTTGAATATGAGGACCGTTATGACTATAGCCCTTGGTAAATTTACCAAAGATGAAAAGAAAAGTGTTAATAGTTAACAGAATCAAACCTCATTTTTTGTTAAAAAATCAAAAATATTACGGAGACGGGATTTGAACCCGTGACCTCAAGGTTATGAGCCTTGCGAGCTACCAAACTGCTCTACCTGCGATGAAGAGAAGAACTGAGAACTAATGAAGAGGCAAGGATTGAATGTGCCCCTTTTCCATACCTGTACAAATAGGCTATTTATTTTTACAGAATGGTAAAGGGGGGCCCCCTGCCTCGGCCTCACGCTTCAATTCCCCCTCATTGACTCCACTGCTAGGGGTAGAATCTTGGAGAAAAGTGATTTGACCCTGCTCTGCCGAGGGAGAAGCAATGATGGGGCATACAGAGCCATATTCTCAATATAGGCTGGGCCCACCTGATTTTTTGAAACGTTCAAGAAACAGTTTATTTCCGTATTTTTAAAAATGGCGCAAATAAAATGGGGAATGTTTGGGTAATTCATGTTTTAGTAAAATGACACGGGACTAGACGAATAGGGATTCGAGACCGATAATCGGAGTGTAATAATAAAAACCTATCATCGGAGTTTAATAACAGAACCCATCATCAGATTCTGAAATCAAGACCTCCATTAGAGTTTGACACCAGTGCCTATCGTCAGAATCTGATGCGAGAACCTCCATCATAGTTTGAATTCATGGCTCCTCGATAGAATGACGATATAAGTTTGGCTCCAACAAAGGCAAGCAGAAGTCACACAAGGGATGAGCCTGAAATATCAGCTCCTTAATGACACGAATCTTCTACTTAAGGAATCAAACAACCAATTATTACTTTTCGTTTCTAGAGTGTTGGTAAATATGTTAATATGTACTTTTGGCCTTTTTCATAAAAAACTCAAATGGTAATATTCATATTGAAAGGGGAAGAAAATTATTGTTGATTTGTAATAAAAAAAAGTAACCAACTGTATAATAATGTAATTCTAAATTTCGAATTAATGATAATAAGTTATCCTTATAATGAGTTATAATGTTATAATATAGTACTTAGAATAGTAATTGTACGTCTAAAAGAAAGTTGAACATTTGTTTATTATAATGAGTAATTATAAGTCATCTCTTCGATCACCAAATATTTTTCTTTTACATTATTCCAATCTAATCGATTGGAAAGATTCTAAATAAACAAAATAAAAATTAAGTGGACCTAACTATTGAATCATTAGTATATCCACTATTCTGATATTAAAATTTCAAATTTGATATATTGAAATTCGAACAGTAGATCGATATTTTTTTATTTGATATTTCTTAGGGCTCCGCCAGAATCCGTCAATATTTCCGATTCAATCCTCTTTTCCTAGGCGTTCCATACTAAGAAAGGGTTATTCCAAGTTCCAAGACAAGAGCTATTTCCAATATCTTTCTTTTTCTTTGATTCCAGAACCGAACACAAGAATATCAATTTTGATCTCTATCTAATTTATCTCTATATAAGATTTATATAAATAAGATCGTGGCTTCATATATCAAATATTTTCATATCAAGGCATATAATCTTTTTGTTTTGTTCCGACAATGTTAGGAGAGTGGGTGTGAGAAAGAAACTTTCATTTACAGTCTCCTATTATTTAATTTAATATTGTATTGAATTTTAAAAATCAAAATGAGAAAGGTACATAAAAATATTTATTTTTCTCAATCACACGAACAAGATTCAAGACTACGATTAGTTGATAGAGCGAGAGGAGTAGGAGTAGGTATGGTTATCAACCAGTAAGGAGAGAGTGGATAGCTTCTTCAGAAGAGTTCTTTCAAAAAATTAATTGATCTTACTGATGATTCATATAAGGCAACTTGTCATCAGTTTCAAACGATTATTAGCAATAAACGATAGGACAAATAAATGATTTGAGTTCATGGATTTACCTAAGTCAGGCTATGGACCATAAAGGATTTTTTTTATCTTCGAAACCAATTAGAAATGGCAGTGTACGGTACGAGAAATCAAACCATACCTAAATGATCGAATCCTCGAATGACCCAGAAGTGCCATAACATAAGGTGTTCGGAAATGGTTGAAGTAGTTGAATAAGATGACTATTATGACTATAGCCCTTGGTAAATTTACCAAAGATGAAAAAGAAAAGTGTTAATAGTTTACATAATCAAACCTCATTTTTTGTCAAAAAATCAAAAATTTTACGGAGACGGGATTTGAACCCGTGACCTCAAGGTTATGAGCCTTGCGAGCTACCAAACTACTCTACCATGCGATGAAGAGAAGAACTGGGAACTAATGAAGAGGCATGGATTGAATGCGCCCTTTTTCCATACCTGTACAAATAGGCTATTCTATTTGTAGATAATGGTAAATGGCCCCCCTGCCTCGGCCTCACGCTTTAGCTCCCCCTCATTGAATCCACTGCTAAGGGTAGGAGATCTTGGAGAAAAGTGATTTGACCATGCTGTGCCGAGGGAGAAGCAATGATGGGGCATACAGAGCCCTATTCTCAATATAGGCTGGGCGCCCCACCTGATTTTTTGAAACGTTTCAAGAAACAATTTATTTCCGTCATTTTTAAAAATAGAGCAAAAAAAGGGGGGAATGTTTGGGTAATTTCAAGTTTTTAGTAAAATGACACGTGGCTAGACGAATAGGGCTTCGAGACTGATCATCGGAGTGTAATAATAAAACCTGTCATCAGAGTTTAATAACAGAACCCATCATCAGATTCTGAAATCAAGACCTCCATTAGAGTCTGACACCAGAGCCTATCGTCAGAATCTGATACGAGAACCTCCATCATAATCTGAATTCAGGGCTCCCCGATAGAAAGATGATATGAGGGTTGGCTCCAACAAAGGCAAGCAGAAGTCACACATGGAATGAGCCTGAAATATCAGCTCCTTAATGACACGAATCTGCCAATTAAGGAATCAAACAACCAATTAATTCCTTTTCATTTCTTTAAGCTGGACAACCGACCAAAATAGGGAAGTTCCAAGATTTTATAGAATGGATTAGTTAGTGAACAACGTGAATAGAATGTAACCAATGTCAATTTATTTTTCCTTATAATATAGTATTATAAGTAGTATGAGAATCCCTAGAACAATGGATCAATTTTTTAATAATCAAATAATATATAACACCTTTGGGCTAAAATACTCTTGTCTTATTAGAATCAATATTTTTGATTTTACTGTCGGTGATTCTATTGTTTGTAAGGATTCCTGAACAAATAACATTATAGTCAATTTGAGAGGAATTTATATACCTCTTAGTAGTTGGTAGTACAAAGGAAAATGGATTTGTACACAATAAATGTTTAAGGAAAATATAATGGAAAACCTTTAGATATATGAATTTAGATCCATGCTGGTCTTTCTTATATTCGAAGCTTAATAATCTTCTATCACATGTCTATGTTGTGGACAGTTAAAATTTAACGTTTATAAAAATTTATTTAACAACTATCGATCATAATTTATAAAAAGCTCAACATCAGTTTGGTACCGAATTCATATCTTCTACGTATATGCAAAATGTTATCTTTTTACATGAAGTGATATCACATGTTATAATCTCAAAGGGTTACCCCAATGGTAAAAGACCTTGAGCATGAGTGGTGCTTTCCCTCAAGTTTAAGGTTCGAATTTCACTAGATGCATTTTCTTGGGGCCATATCCCCGGTGAAAAAAGCCAGCGACTTACCCTGATCTGTGTTGGGAAACTTCTAAGTACACGGATGATCGGCGTGATCACACACATATAACGCAAGCGCACGTATCGTTCAAGTAGTATAAAATGTATCAATCCCACGAGGACTTAATACCTAAGCTATTAATTTATGAAGCCAAATGTTTACGAGTATCTAATAGATTGGTTGTTTAATTGGATGGTGACTTTAAGCTAAAAAAAGTAAATAAAATAGTGTGAAATTGAATTAAAGGTAAAATAAATATTATTAAACGATCTAGGGTTGTGAATCATTCCAATATCTTTTAAAGATGAAGTGGTTATCTCATGTTTGTGTAATATATTGGTTTACTAACCTGGAATACGAAATTATGCAAAAGCCTATGTCGATGGTCAGATGCAAATACCTAGTGTAACCCAATTAATCATATGTCTATGTTAACTAAGTTACCTGAATTCATTAAGATTAAGTTCCAATTGTGGCTACTCCCGCTCGACAGGTATATGTCTATCCTGGAAGGAAATCTATTAATGTTATCTATCCTTAAGGAAGATCGTGAGCTATTAAGTCTAAGGCTGAAACCTAAAATTCATTCGTCAAGTTTATTATAAGTTTACCACATCAATCTTATTAATGGCCAGTTAAGCTTAGACTTAATAAATAAACATTTATATTACCCAAGACATGAAATAACCCCTTATAAACCGGTGATATTGGAATTCATCAAACTCCTAGATAATATATTTAGTTACAAAACATACTTAGGATTACTAAACACTTAAATAAACAAAACATTATAAAAAATAACTTGGAGATAAATAAAAGTAAAATTACAATATTGAAAGAAATTGCTGGGGTTAGAGGATCCACTTTTAATATTTCAAAATTAGACATCTCCCTTATTGTCAATGTTTACAGATTAATTAATTATATTTAACCAGACCATAAAGGCGGAAATTCCATTTGTCTCAATTAAGTCCAACCGACCATATAGGCGGTAATAAGGTTATTACCTCAACCGACCATATAGGCGGAAACTACGTCTGGAATCTAAAACCGACCATATAGGCGGTAAATAAGGTTGTCACCTAAACCGGCCATATAGGCGGTAACTAATTAATCCAAATTTAATTAAAATAAGGGAGATTAATCTAATTTATTATATTAAAAGTCTCACATTTTCACCACAGCAGAATGAGATTACATGCTCATGCTGTTTGTAAATGAAAACACACAAAATTTTATTAATTAAATAAAAAAAATACAAGAAAACTAGATAAATATACAAGACACTTTCCTTAAGTTTTCATGGAGAAATTCCTCCAAAGAAAGCATGAAAAATTTACAAAATTTAGCTCGGTATTTTATAGGAAAATCTAAAGGCTTCCACCGATTTCTCCACTAATTGCTCCACCAAATATGACACCAAACATGGCACCAAATCCAAGCATGTTTAGTGGAAGTTTGACAATTTTCATTTTTCCATTTTATTATTTTTTTTATTTTGAAAATGACTTTAATAATTACACATAACACACTTCCGGAATTTTTTATCAATTTCGGTCATGGAAAATTAGAATTCGAAATTATTTGAACTTCAAGGTTGTATACGATAATTGCGCAAAGTTAGAATTTTCGAAATTGTACTTCGTTAGAACGCCATTTCAAGTTTCCAATCTCCAAAATCAAAATGTCAAGTCCAGTTTTTACCCTTATTTGTTCCACATTTCGTCCAAATTGATTCTATTAAGTCGCGATTTTATTTTATCTGCAAAATAAACTAAAACACATCAAAACATTCATAAAACTCGAGAAACTATACAAAATATTAAGTAAAATGGGCGGTAAATATTGATATATTTTTCGCTCATCAACGGAACACATATATATAGATTAGTCGAAATGCGTATAAGTCTGCCCGCACACCCTAATTACCAAAAAAAAAAAAAAAGACATCACATGATATTTGTATGTCATATCATTCAAAACAATTTTGAACTTATATACGTATCATCTAATATCATATCATTTTCATTGGATATAGTGCATGTCAAAGGACTGGTCGGATTCAATTACTTATAATCTCTTTTTTTTTTTTTTTGGATAATCAGGATGTTTGGGCCAGCTTACGCGCACCTCGACTAATCTCTGGGACCTGTGCCCCGTGCCCTCAGAAGTTTCCCTGGGTTTACTTATAATCTCTTATATAATAATTATTAATCATAATTTATAAAATAAAAATTCAACAAAAAAATTCAAATCCACACCAAATTCAGATTATATATATATATGCAACGTGTTGTATTTCACATGAAGTGGAATCAGTTTCAAACGTAAAGTTTGAAATTGATATTATCATGTGTTATTTAGTTTCTCATATCATTCAAAAAAATTATATAAGCTTTTATTCCTATCATCTAATCTCATATCATTTTTAATTTACCAGATAGTGCATCTCCTCTAAACAGAATCAATGGCTTTCAACAACAGAAATAAAATTTGATATTTGCAAGTAATAAATTTATTTGCCTTTCATCATGGGGCATGCATGCAACACATTGATACGATCGGTTGCATTTAATTTTGAAAAGACAAATATGTGATTCATGCTACTCATCCAGCAAGTGGGTTTGTGTTGGAAGACGCATGAAGCAGCTAGAAATTTAAATACAGAACATTAAATACAGGTATGGAAAAGGGGCCCGCTTCAAGGTAATTCCATCAAATTTTACTATCAAACCATTCGGATCTATTTTTGGGATTTTGAGTTTTTCTTAATGCGGATAGTGAATCTGAGAAATGCTAGTGAATGCATACACTCAGGCGGTATTAATATGTTATTTTGAGTCGATTTCAAATTCATTTATTCAACTACCTCAAACTATCTTTTCAATTGGTCAGAAAAGGGCTCAAATCATTTATTTCGGCTTTTTGACCTCAAAATGTGGTCGACTTTAAAATTTGAATGGTATTAAATGAGTCCTTAAAAATGAATATTTTATTTTAAGGGAAAGAGTATATGCAATTTTTGTTTCTTTATTAATCGAAATTTAAATATAGAACATTAAAAAAAGAAGAGTAGAATGAGGAGGAGAAAATACATCATACTGCTAAAAATTGGTTAATTGCATTCGGGAGTGTTTGGACACTATCAACACCCAATTCCAATTGATCTATTATATGTACATGACATATTATTGTTTACGATTATATGTTTCATTATTTTTCACAAAATCATCCAAAATGAGAATGTTCAAAGCATAAATCTGGTGTGCACATAATTAGTGGCTATTATTATGTGCACACGTACAATCGAAACTTAAAATAGTCGATTTTCTTTTTGTTCACATACATGCACTTGGTACTTGCAAGTAATCAATTTGCAAAAACGTTTCAAACGATTTCCATTAAGTCATGTCCAATAAAATAATCTAATTATGAGGGACACCAAAGCAAATATTAATTTGGATTTAATGTTGAACAGAATTTTATATTGAATATTTTATTAATTGTGATAGTTAGTTATTAAATAAAAATTTATACGTAATTACATCTTAACTATTTATTATTATTAATACATATCTCACATAAAATTATATATAAAAAAAAAAAAAAAATTAAACTCTTCAACAAATACATGTATAGGACCGTTCATGTCCTAATACATTTTGTAATGATGTCACATTCCAATGTTGATTAATATTGCTCTGTCCCTATGTAATGTATAAAGGCACGCCTAAGAAGCATCTGTCCATTTTTTTCATCGGGTTGGGCCCACGAGCATAGTTTTATATTTTTAAAATCGTTAATTAATTAAATAGTATGATTTTTTTAAATTAATATTTAATTAAATAATATTATTTTTTATTAAAAAAAAAAATTACATAACCTCCTCATAAAAGAAATTTCTCAAAAATTTACGTCTTGACGTCCCGTGAGTACAATATAAATTCAAATGTCTGAAAAAACAAGAATAAACGTTATCAATAAACCACAAATCACTAGTCCTTTTTTTTTTTTTGCCCCTCCAATAATGGACCCAGCTGAGTTTTTATTTTGAGAAATGAGACTTAATTATTACGGTGATTTTTCTATTTTTAATTTCTTTATATGAAACGAGAATCAAAACACAAAACTTGAGTTTATTAGTGAGAGTCAGAAAACAAAAAAAAGCCAAATGTAGCAAAAATTATAATATGAGAGAAACAAAAAAAGAAATTCAATAGTTATTACTCCATAAATTATCCTGTGCGGGCGTACCAAAGAAGCGACTCTTCAAAGTTAAAATTGATGATGATTGACTTTTAAAATAAACGATTAGTAATGGATCATTTAAAGTCCGAAATGAATGAACAATTAGATTAAGCTAAGATGCTAGAAAATAAATAAATAAATAAAGATATATTGCAATTGGAATGTAAAAATAATGTTTAAATTACTTGAATTTTAATTATAAAAGGAAAAGTGGAATTACTAAAAGATTAAGATTATTTGAATTTGAATCTTAAAAGAGCTCAACTATTCGAAATAGAGTTTGAATTTGAGTTGTTGTTATTGGGTTGAGTTGTGGTGCCCCCTAATTGCTAATCTTTTATTTTTGGAGGAAAGTGGCGCTTAATGGAGGAAATTCAACCCATATTTGATATGTTTGATTTTTGAAGTAATTGATTTTATAGATAATCCTTATCCTTGTTTCTCTGAGTTTAGTTCGAATTTTTGTTAATTGGGTTGGACTTTGCAACGAGCTGGATTTGAATATTTTGGGTGTAAATAATGCCCTGCATGCTTTTAGCCATAGGTCAATTAACATTTATATACAATTCAAATCCTTCATGACTCTTCATTTCCCTCTATCTTAATATATTTGAAGTATATGGCAGATTGAGTGTTGGATATCGTAATGGAGTTTATGAGGTCATAGAATCGGCAAAGTATATTGATGTAGAAAGACATGTTCGGTGTCAATATACAAATTGCTTGAATATGAAAAGGAAACGGTTAGATGAAGTTGAGAACAATTTATACATGCCGAAAATATCACCAACTTATTGTACGTGGATTTATCATAGTGAGCAATATAATTTTCTATCACGGTTTATTCATTATAGTGAAGGGAGTAGTAGTTACAATCAACCTATAAACGATGAGATAACTGATGCTCTGCGCGACTTACAAGGTCTACAAGTCTTTCATAGTGTTGGCGGTGACATACCAGTATTAGATGGAAATGATCAGTCAACTACTTGAGGAGACATAAAAATACCATTTGAAGGTGTTGGGATATTGATCTTAAATTTCATTGTGAAACTATTACACAGTAAATTTATGAACAAAATGACCAACAAAAGTATTGATATGATGCTAGACTTATTTGGTCAAATATTACCGGTTGGCAGCGAATTGCCTAAGTCATATTACGAGGCTGAAAAAAATATTGCGTGATATGGGAATGTGGTATGAATCCATTGATTCTTGTAAGTATGATTGTGTATTATTTCGTGCCGAGTATGAATCACTTGAATATTATCCGATCTGTGGTGAAAATCGATACAAAGTCTGTGGTCTTGGGAAGAAAGTGCCTCATAAGATATTACGATATCTCACATTAACACCTAGGCTGTAGAGGTTGTTCATGTCACGACACACAGCGACTGACATGAGGTGGCATCACGAAAAGAGGGTCAGTGGGGAGAACATACTTAGACATCCTGCGGATGGGACCGAGTTGAAGGAATTTGATGATATGTATCCTAGTTTCGCTGAGGACCCCATGTAATGTCATGTTAGGCCTCGCCTCCGATGGTTTTAACCCGTTTGAGAATATGTACAATTCTTACAACATGTGGCCTGAATTATTATTCCATATAACTTACCTCCATGGAAATGTATGAAGAATCCGTTCATGTTTATGTCATTGCTTATCTCTAGTCCACATTCTCCTGGTAAAGATATGAATATTTACTTGAGACCATTAATCGACGAGTTACAAACATTATGAAATATCGGTGTGCATACCTATGATGCAGATTCTCGACAGTATTTTCATATACATGCCTTATTATTATGGACCATTAATGATTTTCCAGCTTATGATTTATTATCTGGATGAAGCACTAAGGGTTACATGACATGTCCAGTTTGTGCGGGTGAAACACATTCGCAGCGGTTACGGAATAAAATAAGATACACATGGCACAAGCGATTTCTTGAGTTGAGTAAACCTTGGCGGAGATTTTAATTATTTAACGATCAACCAGAACCTCGGAGTATGGCCAGTGGATTTTCTGGATTCGACATACTTTGCCAACATCAACATCTCAGAGACACCATACCGGGGAAACATCTTAGTAATAGAGATAAAAATCAAAAACGTCAAGGTGAAGAGTTGAATTGGACGGGAATGGGTATTTTCTTTGAGTTAGAGTATTGGGGAGTCTGAGTCTCGACATAATTTGGATGTAATGCATATAGAGTTTGGTGGGCACACTGTTCAACATTCCAGGAAGATGAAAGACACTGAAAATGTTAGATTTGACCTATAAGATCTTAGAATTCTCAATGAATTTCACTTAATGGGCACTCCTCGAGGTCTTATCAAGCTACCTGCTAGTTACGTGCTAACTCAATAAGAGAGAAAATCACTTTGTGATTGGCTGAAAATGGTAAAATTCTCTGATGCTTATGCATCGAATATTGGACTTTGGGAAAGAGATGATACAATAACTGGTTTAAAGAGTCACGACTGTCATGTGCTTCTTGATATTTTATTTCCTGTTGGCATTCGACCTTATCTTCCATCAAATGTATGTGACGTCGTACTTAATCTATGTGGCTTCTTTAAACAATTGTGTCAAAGGACAATAATCACATCTGTTATTGACAATTTGAGCGAGGAATCATGATCATTCTATGCAAGTTAGAGCGAATATTGGTACTCGCTATAATATAATTGGGTGAAATCGGGATATCATATAACCACATCTGTTATATGATATCCGCCAAAGTTTTAGCGTCGAATTATTTCTACGCTAAAACCTAATATTTCGACACAAAAGTGTTATTAAAATCCCCAAATCGTTCCCCTTCTCTCTCACTCTCTGTTTCTGCTGTAACGTGCCCACATGTTCTCCCTTCTCTCGTACTTAACGTAAGTATTCTTTCTTCTATTAATCATGAAAATTGATTTTATTGAAAGAAATATGTTCTTCTACTCGTGATTTTATAGATGTTATGCAATGATTGATGTTATTGAGGCTTGAATTTAGCTTGGTTTAAGTTGAAAGTTTCAAAATTTGTAAATGGTTTCCTTGGCAAAAAATATAAGCATATGCAGGCGAGTTGTTTTTGTGTTTTAGATGATTGTATGTAATATGGTATGAAAGGTTGTTATGTGGGTATTGGGCATAGTTGCTGGGGTATTCTAAATGGCCCAGCTACTGGGGCTGCACTGGCTGAGCTTTTGTTGGATGGCTATGCTAGTATTATCGATCTTAGTCGCTTTAGTCCTGCAAGATTCGTCGGGCATAGAAGATTTTTATGAATAGTGTTAAGATTTGGTAGAGTGATTGATGAGAATGTTGTGAAGTATAGCTATAATAAATTTCAAATTTGCAATGGATATGAGTTTTGCCATGTTCATGCAACAAGAAAATTCTTGAGGTTGGACTTTACAATTTACATGAGTAATTGCATTGATGGCGATCACATTACAACTCACAAGAATCACTTTATTGCGTTCATGTTCAGGATGATAAGTCCACAGGGGCGTGGTTTGGTAGTGTAAGATTCAAGATCTCATCTTGAGGTCCTGGGTTTAAATTCTGGAATTGCGTTTCTTGTAAGAGCCTGGGACAATCGGGGATTTTACCTGCTTCACTTAAGCCCGGAATGGATGGTTTGGCGGCGGTGTTTCCAACGATTCCAATATATATATATATTGGATGATAATAGATATGTTCATTTTCAGGATGATAATATGACATAAGTTGTGATTGGTTTTAAGTTAAAACTTCAATGGTGCACATGTGTGTGCTTTGACCGAAACTATGAACTTAGGGAAGGTTTTATTGTGTTTTGTTTTGATAATAATTGATGATGATTGTAATTTCTTTGGCTTGGCCGAAAGCATGGGTGATAGGGATTGTGAAAATTTTTATGTTGTAGTGAATATGGATCCTGTGTATTGATGTATATATGTGTGCTTACTCTCCTTTTTAGAGAGAGGCAGGAGAGTTTCTGTTAAAGCTTTCTGTTCTCCTTTAAAGATCATGAAGATGTTGTTATATTATATGGGCTTTTATATATTTAAAACCATAAATAATTTTTGCACAAGGTTTTAGCTTAACAGAATTTTGTATTGAAATTTTAATTAATTGTGATAGTTAGTTATTAAATAAAAATGTATACATAATTACATCTTAACCATTCATTATTATTAATACACATGTCACATAAAATTATAAAAATAAAAATAAACTCTTCAACAAATACATGACTAGGACTGTTCATGTCCTAATATATTTTGGGATAATATCACATTCCGAGGTTGATTGATATGGCTTTGCCTCTGTGTAATGTATAAAGCCATAAAGGCACGTCTAAAAAGTATATGTCCATGTTTTTCATCGGGTTGGGTTGGGCCCTACACCCACCGGGGTTTGGGCCAGTGAGCCTAGTTTTATTTATTTTTTTAAATCGTTAATTAATTAAATATTATGATTTTTTTAAATCATTAATTAATTCAATAATACTATTTTTTTATTTTAAAAAAATAAAAAATTTATATAACCTCCCTATAAAAGAAATTTATCAAAAATTTGCGTCCTATTAAAATACAATATAAATTCAAATGTCTGAAAAACAAGAATAAACGATATCAATAAACCATAAATCAATAGTCATTTATTTTTTTATTTATTATTATTTTTTTTGTAATAATGGACCCAACTGAGTTTTTATTTTGAGAAATTAGACTTTTTTTTTTATAAGGACTCATATATTTGAAAATTAAAGGTTACAAGAGATAAAATAAGGAAAACTATCCCTCCAGATATCAACAACCTGGCCATTACAGGCAAACATGGCTACTCTATGAGCAGCACCATTACACATTCTTGAATTAAATTGGATCCTACACGAAGGTAATGCGTGGATCGACATTTTGATTTCCGCTACTATCCAACACACTTCCTTTAGGCTAGACAACATTCCTAAAATCAAATTTCTACATTTTGGGCATCAGACTCGATAATGATTGAGGAAAACCTCAAATCTTTTGCACACTCCAATCTGAAAAGCACAGCTTCAGCTTCTGCCACTTCCACATCTCCCTGAAATTTAATACTCTTCACCGCAACCACTAAAAAAACACCCAAGTGATTTTTGAACACCACTCCCAACCCCACTTTATCTGCTTTCATGTCGACTGTCGCGTCTACATTTATTTTCACTCAAGAAACTGGAGGAGGAAACCAGGCCAAGACGCCAACATCACTACTTATCTAACGGGGCACCTCGCCTTTCAAATTAGCTTTAATAGACGCATTCCAAAAAGTCTCAGCCTTCGCAACAATGGATGTGCAATTCGTAAACATGCCTTAGATTACATCATCGTTTTTGCCCCCATAAGACCCACATAAAAAAAAAATAGTTCTCCATTTCTTCTCGAGTTAAGTTGCAGAAGCCCCATTGCAATAGGTCACCAAGCCACCTTTCTCTGCCCTCGCACAAACATCTCTACCAAAATTTTGACCCCAACAATCCATCGACGCTTTACAAGTAAACAAAGCATGTACCACTATCTCAATTCCTCTAGAGCATCTTTAACACCCCTCATCCTTCAAAACTCTTTTTCATTAGAGTTTATCAGCTGTAGGAAGTTAGCCACAAACCCCCCACCAAGAAATTTTTTTAATCTTTTCAAGTATTCGTAAACCCCACACCATTTTCCATAAGTTTTGATTTGAGCATGAAGAGGAACTCGCATCTTCAGCTAGCTTAAAATCCATGGCCAGGTAGTATGCAGTTTGCGAGGAAATCACAGAGAAATGACCCATTTTTTCAATATGCCATATCACGATCTTGTTTCACTTCCCTAGGCAGAGGGATATTCATAATCTTCTTAGTGTCTTCATTCATAAAATTCTCCTTTATAAGGTCTTCATTCCACCTATTGTTCCCCAAAAGTAAACAGCTCACTTTGGTCTCTCCAGGCAAGAATTTACTTAGGAAAGGCCTAAAAAGTTTAGGTCTAGGAAGCCAGTTATTGTCAAGAATTGTTTCACTGGTACCATCCCCAGTCCTCCACCTGATCCCCTATTCAGAATATCTCTTACCCAAAGAATGCTTCTCCATATAAAAGATGGATTATGCCCCAGGTTTGTACAAAAGAACTGCCCATTTTTAAAATACCGAGCTTTGAGAATAGTTTCCACTAGCGAGTTTGGATATTGCAAAAACATCTATTCTTGTTTCGCTAGCAAAGCTTGGTTGAAGCTACCCAGATCCCTAAACCCATACCTCCATCTTTTTTCGAGTTGCTCAGTCAATCCCACTTGGCCCAATATATATTCCTTTTTATCAATCGAGTCCATTCGGAAGTTTGAACACATTCATAGTATATGATGGGATTGCTTGCGTAACAGCTTTGATTAACACCTCTTTTCAACCACTTGAGAATAATCTGCTATACCAATTTGTAACTCTCTAGAAAATCTTGTTCTTTATTTCGTTGAAGAGCCTGTTTTTGTTCTTACTGATCATTGCAAGTAAGCCTAAATATCTTTCATGAGGGGAAGCCATCTCAAGCTTAAAAATCTTTTTGATTTCTTCCATTGTTGCCGGATTGGTGTTTGGACTGCACAAAATTTAAGACTTTTCATAGTTGAAAATTTGACCCGATGCAATAGCGTAAGAATCAAAACCCCTTCAGCATTGTACAGTCTTTTATCGAGTCCTTTGTGAAAACCAAATTGCCATCCGTGAATAGTACCAAACTTCAGCCCGGTTAACTCTGCTCTTTCCACGCCTTTATTTAGCAACCCCGATAATGCTTTTGCACATAGGGTTAGAGAAAATGACATCGTAATTTATAGTGGTTCGGCCAACAATGCCTACGTCCACTCCCTCAAGCTGCACTTGAAGCTTTTCACTATCAATCTAGTTTTTACCATGGCTCACCCGCAACCAAGAGTTTTACATAAGGTTCACTCCAAACCCTTACACTTTGAGCTTTCTACGTAGGCTCACTCACAAACCCTTACAATTACCCGAACGATGGGATTTCACAAACCACAAGTGTTTTGATAAGAAGTTTGTAAATACACTTAGGTACTCACAAAGATAAAGAAGATTGTGTGAGTTGCTTATCCAAGTGATCTAAGCTCACTACAAATGTAAATGAAGGTGTAGTGTGTGAGCTTGATGTGTGAGTGTATATAAATATGAAAGTTTATGTAACACTCTTATTTTTATCTTAGTGTAATATATATGAAGGTTCTCTAACATTGCAAAAATGAATTGGGGCTCTATTTATAATAAAATACAAAGCATCCCTAAATGGCCTGTCTGATACCGGTATGTCGGTCTCCAGACATCGGTATATCGGTCTAGCATAGTAACGGCTCTCAAGGACTATATTACCATTTTAAATATATCTGTTAGGCCGGTATGGGGACTGATTTGGTCCTTGCCGGTTCCAGAAAGTATGTTTACTATTATGCTCATCGGTATGGACACTGGTATGGTCCGTGCCTGTTTGGCTTATCGGTATGGTAGCCGGTTTGATGCATGCCGATTCCAGTGTGTATGAAATCCCCAGTATGACCAGTATGGTCACCGATATGTAAATCGGTTTGGTCTGTGCCGGTTCCAGTGAGCTTGTAAAATAGAGCATCTCACCGGTATTGGGACCGGTAAGGGAGCGGTATGCCAATCTCTATACCAAAAATACATATATTACGTTTTGAGGCATTTTTTATATGAGTCTAATGCATCTAAGTGAATGTGCATGTTTCCTATGTGTTGGATAATTATGACCCATAACATCACTATTTGTACAGAACATGGTGTTGTTGTACAAATAAATTATGTGACAAAGGAAATTACTCTTTTATCATTTGTAATTGGATTACCGAGATACATAAATGATAAAAGTCCATATGATTAGTACCGGATTAATAAGATATGAGATAATATTAATCCACGTAGGGTTTAATCATTAAATATCTCTAGTCGTAGTATTATTGAGACTGGATATTGATAATGCGGAATAGACTAGTATTACACTTGTGAGTGTTATGGAAGTGTAACGGCATAGTTCTCGTATATTTGGGTATTGGATACTCATGCAAATGTAATAGGAGGTTTTGTTTACCGATAGTACGGAAACAGCTTCGCTCTGGATAGACCCCCTCGGAATCTCATTGGTAGTATGACTATATGTCTATGGGAATCTGAATCAGGGTAGGTGTATTTGATCTTAACCTGAGACTTGCATCGATAATACTTGCGACAATCAGTATACTTTGGTTTTGGTCGTCCAGGGCTTTAAAAGGTTCTCTGTACGCCTCTTCTAGGTATACTGAGAATCGTAGTGTATTGGGTGTGATGTCAAGATGGAAGTATCACTCTAGTCATATGGAGATGATGATCACGTAGGATACGGAACTGGTACTCTTATGTACTGCAATCATCGGGATAATATGACTAGGTCATAACTATCCGATTATAGAGACTAGTTACCAGAGATCTGATATGTGCTTCGTACGGGGCAGACACAATTCCAGCCCTCAGACCTAGCATGTGATATCAATACTGGATCGTAATACGCAATACTACGTATACTACGCCTGAAAAAGATTACATATTCCTTAAAAGAATATTTCTAGAGAATTGGGTAGGCACGGTGCTTTGCTATAAGCCAACCATGCCTTGTAAATCGGTAGGAACGTGGTACCGGGTACGCACGTGTTCAGATAATCCGTCGACCGCATTTACTACCAACATATCCAGGGATATCATGGGTCGCTTCCCGAAGATTCACCGATGACGTATGACTCGAACATAATTAATCTGGGATTAATTATAAGAGAGAGAAAATTAATCTAGGATTAATTACGACAAGAATTTATCTAGGATAAAATTCTTTTAGAAGAGAGAGAGAACGATTAATTTGGAATTAATCGATTAAAATAATATATTCGATATATTAAATGAAATTAGATTTCATAACGGAATTAAAATTAGATTTTAATTCGGGCGAACGAATTAATTTAGAATTAATTCGCGAGCGACTTTAATAGTAATTTTGCTATGCATAATTATTTAATTAAATTTGATTTGATTAAGTCGCAACGGAAAATTCGTTAATTCGGAATTAACGAACCCGAGCCCGAAATGTGTTTTCGGGCCCACTCGGATTTTGAATTAAAGTGGGGCCCACACTTGTCACATCACCTAGTCAACTTTATCAACTTTTGGTTGATAGAAGTTGGTGGGATTTTTGGTTAACTTGTTTCTTACACAAGTTTGAAAGATTGAAAGACATATACCAATTATTGTATTTGGTATATGACTTTTAATTTTTGAAAAAACCATAACTCTCTCATTCTTCTCTCTTTGGCAGAAAATAAGGATTCATTTTCTCTCAAAAATAGCGTGAAGCTTGGCTTCATATTCTTAATTTTTGCTTCAAAATCTCAAGTGCTAGCACACTAAAGGGGTCATCCAAGGTGATAGGGAAACCATTCCCAAGAGTTTGGAATTCATTCATCAAGCTTGGAGCTCAATATTCATACAAAGGAAAGCTTGGAGCACAACACAAAGGTTGGAAAATTTTTGTTATCTCTACATCCTCATTGCCGATCAATGTGAGTACTTTTTCCGCAACTTACTTTGATTATTCACACTAGTTTTATGCTTAATTGATCTTGGCTAGTTCTTAGAGAACCCAACAATGGTATCAGAGCCTATTTAAGCATGAAATTGAATTAGGGTTTATATACTTGAATTTGGGTAATTTTGCTTGGAGCATGATTTTGTCAAATTGAGTGTTTGGTTATGTTTGGATTATGATAACTTAGAGTTATGCATGATTAATTTGGATAAAAATTGATTAGAAATTTTTTTCCTTATTTCATTATGATGGCCGAATATATAGCAACCATTAACTCATGGTGATTTTGATTTTTTAGACCATTGGATATGTTTAAAATGCTTGAGTATATTGATTTTTGATTTAATTGGATTGAAATCAAAATCGTATATTAAAAACCTAAATTGCCGTGAGTCTTGGAAGCATGTTGAGGTTGATTTTGCTTCAATAATGTTGGACATGTATTGATAATGATAAAGCATGATTAATTATGTAAATTGGTATTTTGGAAATGTTAATTTAAATAATTAATTATGGTAATACACTTTAATTTAATAAATTTTGATATTTGTAATATTAGAATTTAATTAATTAGGCTTAATTTGGAATTGGGCTAAAATTGTTGTATTTGGGCTTAATGGGCTTGGTTGGGCCAAGTTTGGTTTAGGATAATTGGTTGGATCCAATTGGGCCTAAAACAATTTCCATAAAGTCCAAATATGTTAATTGGGCCTTTGAGACCCATTAAGATTGGATTTAGAATCCAAGTCTAAAAGGCACATTTAAAGTGTAATTATTTAATTTCGAATTAAATAAGAATTAGTATTGAATACAAATTAAATCGGATTTAAAATTATAGTTCGATATAATTCAAGAATATGCACTTTGAGTACTTATTCTTAAACGAGTTGGACTCGCGTGCAAATCAAATCGTTGTTTGAACATTGGATGGTCATTAATCAAAGATTAATTAATTGGATTAGATTGATTGATAACATGTTTTGTGTGAATACATGGATGTATTGTATGAATAATGTATATCGGATGGATATTAGATGGGTGAGGGCAATTTTGGAAATTGTTGTAATAAATTTAGAATTTATTAAATTGGACCTGTGTGTCCAGCCTTTATCTATCGATTCTTTGTAATTCTCTTCTCACCAATTCCCCTCAATGTAAATGAGGTTTCTTTAGAAGTATTATGTAATTGGGTAGAAGTTGGAATAGTGCTAGCGGGGGAGAGGAAATGGAGTGATTTGTTCTAGGAACAATTTGTGAGATATCTATCAGCATATCATTATTAATTTATTTATCGCACCTTATTATGCTTTTAGAATGCATGTTTAAGGGTGTATGATGAGACCTAATCAAAGATAATAAATTGGTTGCCAATTTACACGAAAAACCTTCAATCAAATATTAAGCGTTTTTCCTTCTATTGAGTGATTCTCTCTCAAGATCCAAGATTGGCACTGGTTTGTTGGCCAAATTCAAGACCTTTGTCCATCGCGGATGTTTTTGAATCATGAAGGTTTTGTTCCATATCGTACGCCTTGGGCAAGTTGTGATTTGTTGGCCAAAGTCAAGGTCACTTCTTGTTCATCAGCCTCGATTACGAAGCTTTCCATTGTCAATGGGTCATGCTTAACTAGAATCATTAAGCTTGTTGAGCCAAAGCCAGGGCTTAGTTGATTTAGAGGAAAATGTTAGGCAATATATTGGATATATTGGAATATATTGGATATATGTTTCGGACTTGGAGGTCCACCTACTGGATCTAGGAATTAGATGAGATCTGATTGATCTTAGAGATCTACCTAGTTAAGTTTCATACAATTTTTGGCCAAAGTCAAGGTTGTGTGCTATTTAACGGGATCATAGCCCACTAGGAAATTAGGTTTCCCGAGTACTCCACAGAGGGTTAGAGGCTCGCCGAAAAATAGTGGGAGGCAAGTATTAAATTTGCAATTTCATTTAGATACTTGCCAATACGCGTTCATTTCAATTTTTCGTCATTAAAAATTATATATATATTAGTTGGACTAATAATTCAATTGTTGTTTTAATTAAACAGTTGGACTGTATTCAAACTATTTCATTTAAAGTTGATTATATAATTAGATTATAGTAATCAAATATATTTGAATTTTACCAATCAAATAGTAGTTGATTATATAGTTAGACTATAGTAATCATTATATTTGATTGTACCCGAAATCATTGATTGGATAGTTGGACTATTGGAATCAAGATAACTGAAAGATTAGCATTTAAAACATAATCTTGGGTGAAAATGTCTTTAAGCGGCTTCAATTTTCAGATTGGGAATAGAACATCAGGATAGTCCTGGGAGCCGAGAAGTTACTTTATTTGATAGAGTGACATCTCGGGCCTGCGCCCGGAGTTGAGCAAATAGTAGAGCATGACCTTTGGAAGAATCATTGTGATGATAACTTAAGTGTTCAATCCTTTAAAACATGTTCACTACAGATTTCAAAATTGGATTTTTGATACTAGATGTGGTACATAAATATATACCGATGTGCAGAATCTGCTGATTAGCAGGATTTTGACTTCAGTTGAGATCGACCTGCGAGTCGGAAACGGGATGAAAGTCGTTGTTTTAACCGTAGAAACCTAAGTTTTGGAACTACCCTTGGGGCAAGTACTTGAATTAGGAAACTATTATAATGTACCTAGTTTGACTAGAAACATTATCTATGTATCTAGTTTAACCCGTTGCGGGTTTTGGAACACAGGACCTGGGCGACGCTGTTCTAGGCTCGCGGCCTAGTTGGGAAGTACTGAATAACATTGAGTCGCCACCCGGTGTGAACCGGGACAAAGATTTAAGGCCGCACTCACCCCTCGCAAGGGAAGACCTCAAACCGTTGGGTTCGGAATGGTCCCTTACTTATGTCACTTGTAATGAAAGGATTTATGTAATAATTTAATCAAGCTTAAGTAACACTTATTTCCAAGAGTATCATGCTTCTAAATTCTCATGTGTAAAATAAAACTCATGTACGCATTTCACATGTATCTTACATTTAAATTTGCATACTTAACATATATCAAGATAGCAGCTAACATACAACTTTACTCGCATATCATATTCAGGAAAAACACAAGCACACATATTAACCATACAAGCACACATGGTAACCATACAAGCACACATATGGGCACTTTTCCAAGTGGTACGTGGAATTGTAGCCCAAGTACAGACCGCACTACCGTCCATTCGGAATCGGCTACGGAATTTACGTCTGGGTTTCCATCCGATATACAGCAAGAAATAATACTCAAATGTTATCATGACACAAGCATATGAATGGTAATACATTGACACATTTGCATAAGAAGATCAACCAATAGGCAATTATGCATGAATATAATAAGACAGACTCAGTTCAGTGTGTGTGCACGTTCGTGCAGCGTTCGTAAACGCGTTCGAACAGAAATGAAACAGAATGCTCACGTTCGAGTAGCGTTCGTAAACGCGTTCGAACAGAAATGAAACAGAATGCTCACGTTCGAGTAGCGTTTGTAAACGCGTTCGAACGGAAATGAAACAGAATGCTCACGTTCGTATGGCGTTTGTTAACGCGTTCGAACGGAAATGAAACAGAATGCTCACGTTCGAGTAGTGTTCGTAAACGCGTTCGAACGGAAAGGAGACCTGATGCATGATAAGGCAAAATGTATGCGCGTTCGAGTTGCGTTTGCAAACGCGTTCGAACGGACACGGACCTGATGCATGAAAATGGGATGCAATACATAAACAGAAAATAAAGGGGCGCGGCGAAGTACTGCCATAAAGGTGACCTTTTGGGGCTCTTGATCTCTCAAAGAGAGGACCTTTAGACCAACATACTAAGCCCATGCGCGTCACATCACACATACAAGAATAGAACCAATCATATCAACCAAGTATGCCCGATTGAACACATCTTACGTCCAATCTGAACACACATCAACCGGCGCGGCAAAGCATCGTGGTAAAGGGCTTTTAGCCCCTCCCCATAGGGGATCTCACGTCACACTTACTAAGCCCATGCACTCGATTGACTTATACATATGAAAATAAAGATAATAATAATATCAAACTAAGTATGCCCGATTGAACGTATCTCGCGTCCAACCGAACATACATCAACCGGCGCGGCGAAGTAGTGTCACGAAGGTGGCCTTTTCGGCTCTTTGTCTCCCAAATGGATGACCTTTGGACTAACTCACTAAGCCCATGCGCTTGGTTGAATCAATGCATAACTAACGACATATTGAATTCAAGTAAAGCAAACTAAATAAACAAGAGCAACACGACAAAAGAAAGATGGTGCCATTTACCCAAGCGGTACGTGGAGTTGTGGCCCGAGTACAGATCATATTACCGTCCATTCGGAATCGGCTATGAAATTTATGTCCGGGTTTCCATCCGATATACCGCGAGAGTCGACACATCTCTCATTCATCCAATACCCATAACATACATCATACACACAACGGATACCACAAATACAGAAAATATAATCAAAGTAAATGACTAGAAAATAAAACGAAAATAAGTGTGAAAGATACCCTCAGGTCTAACCTTTTAAGCCGTCTCTCGGACTCACGTTCCACGAAGATCAAAAGGGGGGGAAAAGCTCCGCAACTTTTCTGGTCCGCTGGTTCAACGTCCTAGCTCACTGCTTCGCTGTTTTGCTTACGGTTCGAACTCCGTTCTGCTCCTATTCGGCTCCTGATTTGCTGCTCACTGCACGGGCCACCTGTTTTAACGTTTTCAACAACCTATTCCAAGTTTGTGTGGGTTTTTTAGTGCAATTATATATGATTATTCTTAAGATTATCTATGATGCTTTTGTGTTACTGTTTTTGGGACTTTGGGGACTGTTTTGGGAGGATTTTTGCTGCTACTTAGGTGATTTAGGGGCTACTTTGGGAGTGGTTTCGGTTGCTGTTTTTTTTTGTGTGATTTTCGGTGGCGGTTAGGGATTGTTTTGGTGTGATTTTCGGTGGTGTGAGAGTGAGGATCAAGGGAGTGATATGCTTGTGATGTCTAGGATTTCTTGCTATAATTCTTGTGTGAATTGTGTGTATGAGCTAGAGAGATTGGGAGAGGAGGGATGGCTAGGTTAGGGGTTGTTTATATAGAGAATGGCTAGGGCTTCACCTTGTCTCACAAGGAAGAGATTTTGTTTCCAAATTAGGAGAGGTGAGAAAGGCATACACAAGATTGAGGGGGGACAAGATATTTTAAATTAGGAAGTTGTAATATTTAATTTGTGTTGGTTTAGGAATACAAATATTTTATATTGGTAAATATCTTATTAGATTAGGAAGTCAAATATATGATTGGCTTTAATTGGTTAGGATTGATTTTAATTAGGTATATTATCTTTTAATTTAGGTGTATAACATATTTAATTTGTTTAGATTAGGCATATGTTTATTTTATGTTTGGTAAATATCTTATTTAATTGGTAAATGGTTTAAATGTTTTATTTTAATGTTTAATATTTAATTTAATATTTATTCATTTAATTTGGGATGTGTTTTATGGGCTTTGGGGAGCTAAATAGGCTGGGGTGTGAGGCGCTAGCAGCAAACCAGAATTACCGGCTCCGTTCGAACGCCTCATCGCACGCGGCACGAACGTCCGCAATCTGCACGAGGTTCGAACGAAGTAACGAACGCAGCACCAACGAAGACAGTGAGCTTGCTTATCCTGAATTTCCCCTTCCGATATCCGTTTCCCGCGGCTTTCATGACTCAAAAGGTAGTGCCTCCAAATGAGGCTCATCATCGGGTTTCACATGCGAAAATGCAATGCCTACAGTCGCCCCCACTTTGATGGGACTTGTGCAGTGTGTGACAGTGACAGTCCTATCAAAGTTATGCAATGCATTTTACTTACCTGGCTAGCTAGCTGTCTTGAGCTGAGCTGATACTGCAGTGGACCTCGATCCTGAGACGCGTCTCGATGTTGCTAATGATATGGGCCTCGAACCTGGGACGCACCCCAATAGCTGCAACTGACAACGGGGGCCTCGACCCTGGGACGCATCCCAATACCGCTGACAAAATGTGGGCCTCGACCCTGGGACGCATCCCGAAAATGATGATGCAGTGGACCTCGATCCTGGGACGCATCCCAATAGCTGCAACCGAACAACGGGGGCCTCGACCCTGGGACGCATCCAATACCGCTGACAAAATGTGGGCCTCGACCCTGGGACGCATCCCGAAAATGATGATGTAGTGGACCTCGATCCTGGGACGCATCCCAATAGCTGCAACCACGACAACGGGGGCCTCGACCCTGTACGCATCCCGATACTGCTGACAACATGTGGGCCTCGACCCTGGGACGCATCCCGAAAATGATGATGTGGAGCTTCGCTCCTCAGCCGATATGGGCTTCGCCCCCAAGCTGACATGATGTGATGTGGAGCCTCGCTCCCCAGTCGATATGGGCCTCGCCCCCAAGCTGGTACAATGTGGAACCTCGCTCCTCAGCCGATATGGGC